>BGPR01004366.1:5689-78983 GCA_013235015.1 Araneus ventricosus | reverse complement strand
AAAATTTTTAGTACTTTTCCTGCTCCTCGGGCGAAGAGAAGCAATTATGTCTGAACATTTCATTTTGAAACCTAATTTTAAGCAATAAAGACGATAAATGTCAAGGATCAGATTGTCTAGTTGAGTGTCATGCGATAAAAATGACTCCAAAGCCTCATGAAGTTTTTGTACTATATTTTAATACGTTGTTAATATTGTTTATATAGTATTAATATTGTTTTCTATTAGCGTTTGATATACTTTAAATTTGTTAGTATTTTTCTTGCTCCTCGGGCTAAGAAAAGCAATTATCTCGGAACATCTCATTTTGAAACTTAATTTTAAGTAATAAAGACGATAAATGTCAAGAATCAGATTTCTAGACAGTGTCATGGGGCTAAGTTGACCTTAAAGCTTTATTAAATTTTTCCGCTATGTTTTGAAGCAATATATTATCAATATTGCTTTTATTTCATTTTAAAAATTTCAATATAGCAGAACAGGGTAAGAAATTATAAATCTAAGCATTTTTATTTCAAAACGTAATATATACTTACAATAGGAACTCGTTATTGGATAAAAGCTTCATTTTAATGTAAAATCATGTATTAAGTAAAGGCTATTTCTAGCGTCAAAATTTAAAACGTAAAATAATTTCGTCTCTAGTATCTAATTATTTTAATACTGGAAATGAATTTTCTTTGATTTTATATTCTTAAGTTGTATTTAGGTCATTACATCGCCGCATATGTTAATCAATCATGTATAGCTATTAGAGCAAGATGTTTGCGTGCAAAATATTCTTAAAACACTGATGAGATTTTTTTAGCTAACTTTCACTGCAAGTCTTAAAGGATCTTCATTATTTGCTATGAATCATTTCATTTTGATTGGAATGCTGCCTCATTTTTGTTTTATTAATCATATAATTTGCTCCTTATTGCATGATAAATTTGAATGATATTAGTTTAGTCATATTAGCGTCCCACTTCGAAGCAACACGATAGCTATTTTGGGACAACCTCGTAATTTTCAACCACGGTCAGATGACAAGGACGACACTTGAGCTGGCACCCCTTCTCCAATCTTCCGCAGCACATCAGCGAGAGGACGATTGACCCCTACGTATGATTTTACTTGCAACAGGCCCAATACACGACGGATCTTCAGTGGAATCGGGTTTGGAACCTTGAAACCTTCCGGCCCGAGGACGAAACCTCACTACTAGGCTACCGCAGCCTACGTTGACTGTTATTAATAAAAAAATGATCGTTTCTTAAGTAATCTAATTATATTTAAGTATACCTACCAAATTAATAAAATGAGTTGAAATGTCTTTCCGACAGCAAATTCTAAGAATATGCACAGAAAATTAAATGAGAGGGAAATATTTATCTCCATTTTCTGCGGCATAACGAAGGAAGAATAACAAGATGTTTGTGAAAATTATTTCACAAAGATTTGACTTGTACAAAAGAATTGTTACTAGTCAGAAGAAAATTAATGCACATAAAATAAGAATTTAAACATTTAAATTAATGCAAAATGCTATAAATATGTCACATAACTAATTTTTTTTATATAATATATATAATCCATTTCATATCTAGTATTTTCCATTGACATCTTATTACAACAATCAGCTTGTGATAGTTTTTTTCATATGTAATTCGTGATTTCTATTTAAAATGATAAAAATTCTGCATTTTAAGCATTAACCTACCTTCTATATGATATTTTCTTAACTTAATTACTAAATTTTTATATTAAAAACATTTAAGAGAAATAGTTTGTCACTAAATGGCTGTTTTAGTAACTTCATGATTAAACCCAAATGTCTTATTCCAAAATAGCATTTCTTACAGACATTCAAAGATTTCTAAAAGAAATACAACATTAACACATACATAATTATAATTTAATAATATTTAATTTAAAATGAATGTTAGAATATCATATAATTAATCTCGTTATGCTTTTGAAATGTATCTCATCTTTTGAATCATATAAAATACAGAAAAATTCTGTGAAGCTAGGAATTCTGCTCATTTACGATATTATGCTTTAACTACTTAACCGGTTAATTTTTTTACCAGAAGCGTTCATAAAACAGACATGCTTTTTTTCTGCATAAATTCACGCTTTTGTTATTCGGCGGTTAAAAAAAGACCTTTCGACGATAGACCCGAATGGAAAGCATTTCAGTGTAGCATTGTTACGTGAATTAAAAACTACTCAGGATATGCCCGCGCCTACGATAATGTATACTTTATCTAAATATAAAGCTTTTGATGAATAGGCGAGTTATTGTTGTTAGATTTGAAACAGGGAAGAAATGGCATTTCTTAATAAACGATTTCTACTTTGATTCAATGATTGAAGAATTTCTACAGCTGTTTGTCCATCATATATCTCAGATATAGAGTCGTTCGGCTGAAATGATGTAGATATTGTTGACTTCGAAATTTTGTTATTCGTGCCATTTAATTTTGGAGATTAA
This sequence comes from Araneus ventricosus, assembly GCA_013235015.1. Classification (NCBI taxonomy): domain Eukaryota; kingdom Metazoa; phylum Arthropoda; class Arachnida; order Araneae; family Araneidae; genus Araneus; species Araneus ventricosus. The sequence continues at coordinate 76,504 of BGPR01004366.1, read as the reverse complement.
ACTCGATTTCTTACTTGAGGAACGAATGTCATGGAATTAAAACCTCAATCAATAACGTTTCCTCTACTTGCTCATGAAGAATATATCATATCATTATTACAATGCAGAAACGATAAAGACTCGAACTTTTTGCTTCAGGTTGCATTATTTTTAGCTTAGTTTTACTTCTATCGTACTAAAGCAATTTCGTTTATTATTCAACGACAATAATTCAACAATAACCCACTTTTCCAAGAACTTATGCTTCATTCGGTTAAATTAAAAGAACCTATTATTCATTAACAGTTGTCTCCTATTTCAGTTTTATGTGTTTTCTAGTTTCTCGAACAAAGTTACTATGATTCATGAATGAAATTTAACAGTTTCCTGACGTGTCTTGATGATTAATTTTTGCCGCTAGTTTAATAAAGCCAGTGGCAGAAAAAAACATTATTGGTAGAAGAATACATATAGCTCCAGGAAACTTCTTTTGATCCTTGGTTCCAGAACCTTCATTGATAAGCTTCACTATCTGGAAGTAAAATGTGGAATTAAGGTCATGAGACGTAACAAAACATAACACTACCTCCTATCCCAGTGCCTAGAGTCCTTATGACTCTTTATAAGCGGTTTGAATGGAAAGGAAGTGGAAGCTTCTGAGACAACCAAGCAACTATACTGAGAACAAGAGAATGGTAACATGAGGGATGCAATGAGAAGGGTGAAAGACAAACACACTTTGGAGAAACGTTACAGAACAAGAACGCGGTAAAATAGATAAAATATGGAAATAAGCATGGAAAGTGATAAAACATATGAAATTGTTACACAAGAAGGAAAAAGTATTCTAAATTCTGGAATACATAAACATATATTTACAAATTTATACAACACTGCGAAACATATAATTTATGTGGTGTTTTCTAAAAGTGGTTAACTTCAAAACACGCATCACTTTGGAGAAATGTTACAGTTTCGGAAGATTTGAGGCACTTGACTGATTGGTGAGAAAAGAAAACCTTTGCGAACAAACGATGACTCAGTAATTTGAAAATTCTGTGGACGGGATGAGTGAGATGATGCAGTGATGAAGGCGCTAAATGGACATTGACGAGACTTACTTGAAGTAATCTTAACCTGTAGTAAAAGCTGACCGTTAGTGTGTATGAATCTGATAATATTGAAGATTTTTTTTCCTTGCGACCCTTTGGAACCAAAGATTTTCCAGCTGTGGCCAATATTCCAGTAATCATTCGAAGTCTATCTCAAAGGCTAATCAAATATTTTCTATCCTCAGCGAGTACACACATGCTGACTAGAACTAGTTATCGGTCGCGCATGTCCACGCAGAGACATTTTGATGATTCAAGCGAAGTAAAACCTATCTTCGGGTACCACTTTTTTAGTTATTGAAATTTCTCGCAAATTATTTCTGTGAATAACGCGAAATTGTTTCCATGGTACTGTGACTTCTGTCTGTTGTGATTGAAAATCAATAGACGAGAGATGGACCGTTTCATAATAATGTGTATGATACTTTTAATAAAACAGAACGGTTGCATATATACAGCCTCCAAGAAAGCTTTGTCTGATAACGAAACTCAGAAATAACATGCATTCCCTATTTGTTTCCATCGTATATTTGTTAAAAGACACCGTTATTCTGATTCCGAACACTGCAAAAAGACAAAAGTCTGTATACAATTACTGCATTAAATCTAATGTGCAAAGATTAACATTACATTTTGTAAGATGTCAGAAATATCAGCAGGAGTTTACCATCTACTAATCGTTCTACATGCAATTTTCAAAAATATTATATTCATGCTGATTTTCTTTAAAAAAAATTATTGTCAAATTCATAGATTCAGGCAGACTCATTATCTAACGATAAATAACCCTGTCAAGTTTAGGTAAAGGCAGAGGCAAGAATGAGAAATTTTAAAATATACAGAAATTTCATCATTTAGATTAATTTTACAAATTTGCAACAATTATTTGATGTCGATGTCAATATCATTATCAATAGATCAAAACCGCTAGCTAGTTCCTCCAAAAGGGGAAAAAATGCAATGATACTGGCAGCGATAATAATTAATATTTGAAAACTCTAAAAAAATCTGTATGTATAAATTTCTGTATTTTTTCAAGCTTTTAAACTTAAACACAGCGCACTCTCCATAGGCAATAAATGGAACTACACATCTACTATATTCTAAGGTTGTCAGATAGTGATGCTCGGATATAGAAAACTATATTCTCAGGTTGTCAAATAGTGTTGCTTGAATATAGAGTGACATTTACGGCAGTTTTCGGAGAGATAATAATATAATGTATTATGTTTTCGTTAAAGTATTTTTGAGTTAGATAAAGAACACTGATAAATTGCTTTAAATTCAGTTTTATTAGAAATCCTGTTTGTTTAAGTAATACCCAAAACAGCAGTGTAGTGAATATTTATACGGAAATGCACAACCTGTTTTCACAGTCTTAAAACGTTTGCGATCTCGTAGAAAGTCCAAAGTGCGGATAAATACGAGTTTCAGACACATTTCTAGGTAAAATCTTTGTCTAGATTGTCGTTGTACTAAAATGTGTATTTAAGCTGATGTAAACTTCATCAATTCAAAATATACAGAAAAGAAATAGCTAAATAAAATAAATTTGTCAAATACAGAAAATATAGGTAAATGAAAACGTAAGATCCATTTTTATTATAGAGAAGGTATAAGTTCCGGCCAAAAGTACATAGAACGGTAATGTCACGCCATTTTCTTACAAATCACTTTCCTAAAAATTCTGTCCTTCCTTCAACCTATTTCGAACCTCTGACTGAAAAGGATTCCAAAAATAAAAATTTCGCTCCAAATAAGAAAAAGTGATGGAAAGGAACCTATGCGTGCAATATCTAACACCGAATATTAGAAGGGAAAAAATGAATGAAAAAAACTGATGAAAACACACAAATGGTGCTAAGAAATCGAATTCCGTATTTCTGTATTGGCTGACTCTACGAGCATGGAATCTTATTCTAAACCTATAATAAGAGATTTTCTCCACTCCTAGCTCGTGTTGAAGAATGTGAATGTTGGATTTTCGGCTCGATTCTCACGAGTATTCTGAGAAGCAAATAAAAGAGCCAACACTGGAAATATACTTTGACGTTTTTGTATATATAGCAGCTGTGAATTTCACTCGTGAAACTGAGGTGTTATTTATTCTCCTTTTTAAAGTAGAAGTTGCTTTTTATATTACTTTCTTGTACATGAAATATATATATAAAGAAAGCATTTTATCGTCAAAAATTCAACCTCGACTTTTTGACTGATTTTTAAGTTTTATACATAAAGAAAATTTTGTTTTTTTCTGTTAAAAAAATGTTATCGAATCATGCCTGTCGCCCATGTGTATGAGTATTTCTTGGAGATATATTCCGTGAGTGACATAGGAAGTGAAAAGAGAACACATAAATTGAAAATCTTCTAAATAAGTATTAGTTAAATTGTTTTCATTAAAATCGCATGTTTAATGCAAAATAGTAATTCAAAACAAAATATAGAATAATAGGAAGATAATTTAGCAATGATTTGGGAATTTATAATCAGACCTTATCTATTTAAACAATCAGATGGTGTGATAAACTATAAACTATACTTAACTATATTTAGAGTAAAATTAAGTATCAGCAGTTGCAATATTAAATCCCATTATATTTTTTAAAAATAATATTTTTATTTAATGAAAGCTTAGGAATAAAATAGGATACTCAGAGGCTTCCTGCGATTAAAGATATAGCTTAATATTGATCAATGGAAGTAATATGATTAACAAGCAATTGAATTCTAATCACTCTCATTTCAACTCACTCTAATTGAATTTCTTAATTACTCTAAGGAGATGAAAATACAGTAGAAAATAATTAAAACCTGCCATCTCAATGATTTCACTCCATGATGCAAAATTATACGTCATTTAAAACCTTTGGGTGAGGAAAAATATACTTTCGAAAATCCAATTATAACTTTTATTCAATTATTAACACAAATAAGAAATCTTAAATATTTTTTTCAACGCTAAGAGAAGAATCCAGTTCTTTTCAGATATTTTGTGATATCATAATTCCGGATACACAAATACTACTCCTTTCAGTTTATTATATAAAATTTAAGATGATCTATTTTCAATCTATTTTTCATGCAAGTTCAAAAGAAAAAAATAATAGAATTTATAAAAAACAGATTTTGATATATTAAACCAGGAAAATACTAGCATTCTACTGCATAGGCTTATAGAATAAGGATTTTCCAACTTTCTGACGAAACAATATTCTTATTTTAGACTACGAATAAATAAAATACTTCAACAATTTTTTATGATTGAAATGGGTAACAGAAATCTAAAATAAAGATTGTAGATTTGAAGATTGTATAATAATTTTCTGTTGATTATTGAGTTAGAAATGGGCATTGGTGCTTCTAATATTTAGAAAGCATAATGGCGAAATTAATATGAAACGCATAAAGATAAGGTCAAGGATAATGACGCAGCTAGACAAATTTATCGGCCTAATTTGCACAAAATTTCTATAATTAGGATAATGATTTTGAGTGCAATATAAATGTCTTCTAAAGTATGATTTAAAAGCATATTCAGTCTGAGACCATCCTACGTGATTACGTACGACGGTCTCGTATATGAATATGCTTTCTAACTTTATCATGTCGCTGTGCGTCTTTTTCAGACTATTACCTTGAAGCACTCGTAGCGTCGTTGCTCAGCAGACATGAACCTTTATTACATACGCGGCTGCGCTTCGGAACATAATTTAATTTCTGCATAATTAATAAAAAGAGTTTCATACACACGTTCTATAAAAATGTTTCATATGACTGTGGATTACGTTCATACTTATCAAAAATGGCAAAATACAAATTTTCATTATGGATATAGCTAGAAATTTTGGATATTATTTCAGATTATTCTTGACTTCGGATAATGGAATATAATAGAACTGTTTTTAAATTTAATGCTTAAATGAATAATTTTTAAGGCCAATTGGGATAAATTTATTAATTATTTTTGTCAATTGCTTTTCTAAAATAATCACTTCAAATTTCAAATATTTGAATTAGTTTCAAAGAGCTCGAAATTCAATTTATGGTGATTTAACAACTTACAATAAATGATGGTACATATAATTTTTTTAAAAAATAATTCAACACTTAATATTTCAAAAAAACTATATTTAAAATCTTTGAATTATAAATGTTTGCACTATACGGTCTTAAATTTGTTCATTCCCATTTCTGTGACAGAAATAATCTATAGAGAGAGAAAAATAAGAATACAGAAAAAAATATTTTTATTCATCTTAAAAAAGGCACATTTCCATTTTTATATTTCTGAATAATTGGAAAAGATTAAGCACGTATTTCCTTCCCCTGTGAGACTTTTTGAATTGTGAGGCTTTTTTCTTGATCTTTTATGAGCTATTAACTTAAAATAAACCCCCAACGATAGTTAAATTACGTCATACAAAATTTCACTAGGCGAATAAAAGTAGATGAAATATGAGTAACAACAAGCTTATGAGTGAAACAAACCTCATTTTCTAAAAATTATAGACCTGTCGTTATGCCTATTACTTTTAACGCATAATACTGTAATTAAGAACTCATAAAATTAACCGGTTTTGTTAAAATGATGATTTAATGTGTCTACTATGTTGAACATAGGATTATGCAAAAAAATTGATAAATAGATCCAATTTTCTTCACTAGCTACAATATTGCACTATATATATCGCATTTGACGTATTCAGTTAGTAAAAGGATTTAAAGATATCACCATTTCCCAGCAAATTTAATTTTTTATCCAATGTTTGTAATAGATTGTAGACGAAATTTGGTTACATTTGTCTGAGCAAATTTTACACTATCGAGCTCCAAATTCGTCATTCTATTTTATAGCTACCCTGTATATAAATATAGATAAAGTGGATTGAATCCAATTATTTCACATTTTAAAATTTCCTTATTTAATTTACGTAGAGATGAAATCACGAGTATTGGGTTGTTCGGAAATCCTCCGCTGATTTTTATAAGAAATTGAAAAGACAATTTTTTATATTAACAATGGAATTTATTCAATAATATTTAATTTGATAATCATTTAGCATCTTTTGGCAAGTTCAATTCTCCCATTCTCAAACAGCATCCCGGCTTATTGCTAAAATGATTGCTCACGATGCCTTTTGCAGTCGTCCAGAGAACTGAAATTTTTTCCCGTTTGTGAATTTTGGAAAGAGGATAACAGATGTGTGTTTGAACGTTCCATATCAAGACTATACATGTGGCGGGATAAAAACATCTCAGTCAAACTCCAGTAACTTCCACTGGGTGGCCGAAAACACATGTGGCCTATGGTTATAATGGTGAAAGACCACCCCTTTACGATTGGCAAATTCTGACACTGCTAGTCAATAGCTTGCTTCAAATTCCCAGGTGGTTACTTCATTTAACATGATTAATCGTTTGCTTAGACGACAGCAGCTCAAAATAGGCAGTGCCCTTCCAATCGTATCAACAGCAGAGCATAACTTCATGGGAATTAATATTAACCTTCGGAGAGGTGATGACGGTTCACTCAAATAACTCCACAAACGTTTTCACTCAGCATCATTGAAGATGATTCATTTCTCATCGGCCATTATCATCCGTTTCAAAAATGAATAGTTTTCGTTGCGTTTGACCAATAAATCGGTCCACTCAAGGTTTTCTCTTAATTTGTAGTGTACCCAAACATCAAGGCGTCTACCAAAATTCAAGTCGCATCAAATGTGCATAAATGGTCGAATTTGACACTCTGATCCTCTTTGCTGTTACAGAACAGAACGCCTTCTCTTATCCCCGTACTCTTGACCAGACCGGCTACTGAACGGTTTGATGGGCAAGACACGGGAATTTTATTTAAGAAAAAAAAGAAAAACAAAAAAGAAAGAAATATTTACACTAAGTTACAACACAGGCATTTTCACATTTACACTATTAGTTCGTAATAATCTTCTTTTCTTTAGATCTTGTTTTACCCTTCTTTGGGGGGTGCGGAATGTCAGATAATTTTTTAACACGATCTCTGCTGTTACTCGAGGTATTTACGATCAGCGTCTTAATTTTGCCACCAGTAACAACGGATGGCTTACCTGGACGTTCCGGGCCTTTTAACGTGAAATTCGTCCCTTCTGAATTTCCTAAAGAATTTGTGCTATGTCCATTCACTTGCTGCATTATCTCCATAAGCAGTTCATTTCTCTTTTGTGGCTTGAAAGGAATTATTGCCTTTGCGGTAGTGTAAAAGCATTAAAAGACTGAAATTCATCTTTCTTCATCTTTACACTGGCACCAAAAGAACACCCTAAGCCATGTTGATGGTGAACTGACACACATAGCGAAAAGACTGCCTTTCTGAAAAAATATCATATTAAAGGCTTATAACAGCGATTAAGCGTCCTTACATTGCACAGCGGAAGCTATAGAAAACCAGTGGAAATTCATTAATCTTCATGGAGGTAGAATCAAAAAAGAAAAAAGAAACTAGATGAAGAAGAAGGAAAAGAAAGTTATAGAAAGCTAAATTTTTCTCAAAGACAGCTTTTCGATTATATAGAAGATTTTATTATTATATGTTATATGAGAGACGTATTTTAGAAGATAAAATGTATTTTGAACAGAAAGAATTCCTTATGACTGGCTAAGATTTTATCACAATAACTATATCTATCTATATGCTAGTTGATACCCGGCGTTGATCAGGAGAAATATATTTTCAACTCTAAGTACTTATAATATTTTAAGCTCAATAAAACAGTTTTTCGCAGTAGCGACTTTCGGTTTTCGTTTGTCTGTTTCCACTTCTGTGTTATCTTATCTCGTCGGCCAGCAGTTCAATCCCTCTCTTCCTTTTGTCTCCGGCTTTTGAACCACCTGGGACGAATCTAACAATCCTTGATACTCCATTTTTTTCCCTTCCTCATCATCGCTACGGAGAAACCCGAAGCTCCTTTATATCATGGATTTTATTACCATTATCCGGAGTACCATTCTCTTCTTTTTTGTGTCTCTGTGCCTGATCAGAAAAGCGCCGCAGAGTTTCCCTTCTACTTTTCCTTAGGTTCTCTCATTTTGTTAGTAACTGGACGCAATAAACCTTGAATGAATTTACACGCTCATTGGGACCTTTAAAAAATTTTCATAAGTTAAATGAAGTATCGCATAGAGAGAGTAAATAACTAACATCATTTGATTACTGTGGAAACAAATTTAAAGATTATACGTTACGAAATAAAAACGAAAGCTAAGATTCTGCCGTTCTGCAAATATTCATCGACAACAATATTTTTATTATAACTTCAACAGTGGCAAAGAACATGAGAATGAAGGATTTTATAAAACAATAAATTTGTTAGAATTTAATTACAGTAATATAAAGAATTGTTACAGATCATGTGTTTAAAGTGAATTCCGAAATGTTTATTAAAATTGAGGGAAAACCGTATGCCACTTAAATTCAAAGCAGTAAAAAGAAGATTTTCTGCTCTTTAAGATGGTACATAAATCTTCTTCTTGCAATATATATTTCAGAAGCCATTGGCCAAAAATTGAGGGAAAAATGCCGAAAATTGGCTTAATTTTTTTATTTAATTAAATATTTTAAGAAGTAATTATTTTGACAATTAAAAAAAACACAATTGAACTATAAATGGACCCCATATTGGCATGCGAAAATTTCATCTAGATAATATTCATCGTTTAAGAAGGCTTCTTGCCACAGACAGACCGATAAAACACGTTTTTTCTCCCTAGTTCCTTTCCCTTCGATAGGAACAGTAATACCGGAAATGAAAAGTCTGCCATGGAAATAAAAATGTCCAAAGAAAACATTATTTTTTTATATTAACTTTAACAGTGGCAAATGAACGTGAATGAAGAATTTCATAAACACATAATTTATCACTCATAAGGATCATTAATTTTTTTTAAAAATTAAATAAAACATCTGATGGAAAGAGTGATTAAACCAATTGCACAGTAATTGGATTACTGTGAAACCATATTAAAAGAGGAACATGCTACGACATAATACCGGAAATGAAAAGTCTGCCATGGAAATAAAAATGTCCAAAGAAAACGTTATTTTTTTATATTAACTTTAACAGTGGCAAATGAACGTGAATGAAGAATTTCATAAACAGTAAATTGGCTTGAATTAAATTTTATAAGAATAGAAAATATCGTTAGGCTTAAAAAGGCTTAATTTTCGTTATTTTATTAAATATCTTAAGAATGAATTAATTCTGAAAGTTAAAAATAGCACAGTTGACCTAGAAAAGTATCTTAGAATGAAGTTTGCAAATTTCATGTCTCTACCCTTCACTGTCTAGGAGGAGTTTTTTTATTGACAGTTAGACACATGTATTTTCTGTTTTATATTATAGATATAAAATGGAAAATATATGTGTTTGTGTGTCTGTCTACCTACTTTACTTTAAAGTCTTATAAGTACTTAGACTTCAAATTTTCTTTATAACGAGCAACGCCGGGTATATCAGCTAGTTATAGATATAAAATTCAATTGTCTATTAGTGTGTTCGTTTGAACCCTATACAATTCCACACCTCGTGACGGATTAGAACGAAATTTATCACACATATTCCTTAGCACCTAGCAGGATTAACTGCACTATTAAAAAGCTACTAGATTCACCTAAATGGGGTTAAAAGGGTAATTTTTAACCTTATTCCCCTTTAACTTTGGAACATACCATCGTACTGAAATGTTTTTTTTTTTACATCATCTTAAAATTCTAAAAATTTGCTTTTCAGAGACACCTGTTCCATTACCCTATGACTTTTTCTCTTATTGAGCTTAGAAAATTAATTTAAATACAATTTGTAACAATGCTTTCCTTTGTTAAAATCTTAAACCTAATAACCTCTCACGTGCTTTTTGCCAATGTTAAAGTTAAGTTCTTTCTTCAGACATTTTCACTCTCGCACGCAGAATACATTTGCTTTTATTATGCGTTCAATGTAATTTACCTTTAAACACTTCTTTCTAAAATCTTTGCAATTTCTTTATTGTTTATCTGAATTTCGTCTCATATTTCATCACTTTTAAATTTTTGATGCTCTCATTTGACATATTATGTCTTTTAAAATACTGTTTTTTTATTTTTAGTTTGTAGTATCTGGCAACAGATCTGAAATCTATTTTATATACCGATTGACTTTAGAGTATCTGGCAACAGTTTGGTAGATAAGTAGAACGAAGTGAGCGGCGAATAAAGATGGATGTTTACCTTCTGACCATGGAATTACTTATTTAATTATAAAACACGCTCAAAAACACTACAGTGGTGACCTGTCGGACGTGATATTTTCGACTATAATGATGCACATTTGGACTGTTGTTCGTGAAGAATTCGTACGCAACTAAACGTTTCCGTTTCTGGATAAGCTTTCGTCTTCGGATTAATTCTTTTTGTGAATTCGTCGCACTCTCTGTCTGCTCTCCTGAATTTAAAGGATTTCTTGCACAATGTCTGAGGTAGGTGCAGTTCAAATACCTGTCTACAATAGATCGGATCCTGCTCTTTGGTTTATTATGTGCGAAAGCACGTTTAAATTAACTGTTCCAAAACCTATTACAGAATCTGTGACTAAATTTAACTATGTTGTTTCCCATTTACCTCCAGAGGTTGCGTCGTTTGTTCGCGATATTTTGATGAATCTTGATGCCACAGATCCTTATACTCATTTGAAAACGGAACTTATAAATAGGTCAGGTGAATCTTCACAACAGGAGATTCGTCAGCTTCTATCGGGTGAAGAGTTAGGTACTAGAAAACCTTCTGAGTTGTTAAGAAATATGAAACGTCGTGCAGAAGCTTTGAAGGTCCCAGAAACATTTATGTTAGAATTGTTTCTACAGCGTTTGCCGACATCAGTACAAACTATCTTAGCAGCTGTTACAGACCTAACATTAGATAAAGCAGCTGAAATTTCAGATAGGATTTTAGAAGTTACACCTGTTCCTATGGAAATTCATGCTGTAAATAAGAACAATTCGAATTCCATGGAGGAAAAACTACTTTCCGAAATAGAAAAATTGAATGCACGAATTGATAAGCTCGAGTTTTCTCGTAGTCGTTCTCCTTTTCGCAGAAATAGAAGTAACCAAAGATCGAGAGGGAATAGTCAAAATCGAAATTCGTCTGTTTGCTGGTATCATCGTCGTTTCGGAAAAAACTGCAAACCTGAAAAATGCGTTTCGACTTGTAATTTTCAGGGAAACGAAAACGGCGAAGAATAGACGCGACATGTTCTTTGCGGCAGACATCACGTCGCCTGTTCATTCGAGACCGGATATCAAATATCTCCTTTCTGGTCGACACCGGTTCTGACGTGTCTTTAATCCCTGCTAATACCTATCAAAAAAGAAACTCTTCGCAACAAACCCTTTTCGCTGCAAATTCTTCTACTATTAACGTATATGGACAGAAAACATTATCCTTGAATTTCAATTTAAGAAGAGACTTTTTATGGACTTTTCTGATTGCCGACGTAAGTATACCTATTCTTGGAGCGGATTTCCTCCATTATTTTGAATTGGTACCAGATCTCCGCAACAAATGCCTTAGAGATACAAAAACAAAATTACAATCAGTAGGCCATTTAAAGTATGCTGATCTCCATTCGGTTCAGATTTCTATTTCTAAAGATACGATTTATCATAAACTGTTAAAAGAATTTCCTTCTATTACAAAATTGCCTAATCCAAATCAACCGGTAAAACATACTACTGTTCATCATATTGTAACAAAAGGTCCTCCTGTGGTGGCAAAACCTCGAAGGCTAGCTCCAGATCGCCTTAAAATAGCGAAATCAGAATTTCGAAATATGATGCATCTAGGACATTTACGACCTTCGAAAAGCAATTATGCTTCCCCACTCCACATGGTTCCCAAGAAAGGTACATTAGATTGGAGGCCTGTTGGGGATTATAGAGCTTTAAATTCTCAAACATTAAAAGATAAATACCCCATTCCTTGTATCGCTGATTTTACTGCCGAATTACATGGATCAAAACTTTTCAGTCGAATCGATCTAATAAAAGCCTATCATCAAATTCCCATTCACCCAGAAGATATCCACAAAACGGCAATATGTACTCCTTTTGGTTTATTCGAAAGTACAAGAATGCAATTCGGACTGTGTAACGCATCTGCGACTTTTCAACGTTTTATAGATGAAGTTACTCGTAGTTTACCAGGAGTTTACTCTTTTGTCGATGACATTCTGATAGCATCTAAAAATCATGAGGATCATTACCAACATTTAAAAACCTTATTTGCAAGATTAGATGAATACGGCCTATGCATAAATGTTTCGAAATGTATATTTGGTGCATTGACAATAGACTTTTTAGGTTTCAATCTTTCAGAAAACGGAATTAAGCCTCTACCTGATAAAGTCAAATGTATACTAGACTTTCCTAAACCAGATACTTTAACTCAGTTGCGTAGATTTCTGGGCATGTTTAACTTTTATATATGTTTCATACCTAAAGCTGCACATATACTTGCTCCCATAGTACAGTTTTTGGAAGGGCATACTAACAAAAAGAAATCTCGTTCCAGTGTTCGCAAATCATTCGAACAACTCAAATGGAATGAAAACGCAGAACAAGCTTTTCTTGCCGCTAAAAACGCGATTGCCGAAGCCACTCTTTTGAGACATCCTGTTCCAGGAGCTCAATTGAGCCTATGGGTGGACGCCTCAGATGTTGCTATAGGAGGCACTTTATCTCAATTATCGCAAGGGAAGTGGGAACCGATAGCCTTTTTCTCCATGAAACTGAACAAAAGTCAGCAGAAATGGTCAACTTATGACAGAGAACTATTCTCGATTTATTCGGCAATAAAAAAATTTAAACACATGTTAGAAGGCAGGGAATTCCAAATTTATACTGATCAAAAACCATTAATTTATGCCTTCAAGCAAAATCCAGATAAATGTTCACCTAGGCAATTACGTCATCTCGATTTCATATCCCAATACTCCACCGACATTCGGCATGTGCAAGGTTCTCAGAACATAGTTGCTGATGCACTTTCTAGAATCGAAGTTGATTCTATTACTAAATCTCCAATTTTAAATTTTAAAGAATTTGCAAGAGCACAGAAGGATGATCCAGATATTCAAAAATTCCTCCACAATGATGCATCCTCTCTACAATTAGAACTCAAACCCTGCCAGACTTCCAACTGCAATTTGCTTTGCGATACCTCAACTGGAGTTCCACGTCCTTTTGTTCCTACTTCCTTTCGAAAACTCATATATGATCATCTACATAATCTTGCGCATCCTGGGATAGCAGCTTCAACCAAACTTATTAGTGCTAGATACGTATGGCCAGGTATGAAATACCAAATAAAACAATGGGTCCGGTGTTGTGAATCATGTCAGAGATCGAAAATCCAGAGGCACACTAAAACGCCTCTAGGCACATTCTCTCTTCCCGATGCCCGATTCACACACATCCACATCGATATTGTAGGTCCCTTGCCACCCTCTGAAGGTCAAAATTATCTTCTCACGATAATTGACCGTTTCTCCAGATGGCCAGAAGCAATACCTATCCCAGATATGCGAGCAAAAACTATATGCCGTGCAATTTTCGATACATGGATCTCTCGCTTTGGATGCCCATCTGTAATAACTTCTGATCAAGGATCCCAGTTGCGTTCATCAATGTTTGTTGAATTTACTCGCATGCTGGGAACTCAAAAGATCAAAACAACTCCATACCATCCGATTTCAAACGGAATTGTCGAACGTTTTCATCGACATTTAAAATCGGCAATTAAAGCTCATGAAAATGAGAAATGGTCAGAGTTAATCCCAATAATCCTTCTAGGCATCCGAACAGCCGTGAAAGAAGATTTGCAATCTTCTTGTTCAGAACTGGTGTACGGTACAACCCTACGTCTTCCTTGTGACATGATTGATGTATCAGACATTCCTCCTTGTGATATTGAATTCATAACTGATCTTCGTCATAAAATGCAACAGCTAAATCCTGTTGCAACATCCGCTCACTGCACCGATCGATTCTACATCCATCCTTCACTGAAATCTTCATCTCATATCTTCTTAAGAGTAGATCGTGTGCAGCCGCCATTACGTCAACCTTATACTGGTCCTCATAAAGTGTTGTGCAGAACAGATAAAACAATCACCGTTGACATTAATGGTCGAAAAACTACAGTTTCCCTGGACCGTGTCAAACCGGCACATCTTCTCCCGGAAACTGTGTTATCTCCACCTCCAGTGATCAAAAACTTAAAAAGTACTGATGTTCATACATCCAAAAACGACGAACCTCCAACATATGTCACAAGATCAGGAAGACGTGTACATTTCCCAAAAAAACTGACTACTTACATAACTTAATTTTTTTTCTCTCTTGTCTTTTCATTTTCATTTACGGTTGTGTATTTTTAAAGCATATGTTGTATTTTTGTGTCGTTCCATTGTATTATCCTCTGTCACTGGGGGGATACTCTGTAGTATCTGGCAACAGATCTGAAATCTATTTTATATACCGATTGACTTTAGAGTATCTGGCAACAGTTTGGTAGATAAGTAGAACGAAGTGAGCGGCGAATAAAGATGGATGTTTACCTTCTGACCATGGAATTACTTATTTAATTATAAAACACGCTCAAAAACACTACAAGTTCATCTCATTGAATAAGATCATAATTCACTTAAACTTATGTCAGTTTTTATTGCATTGTCAGTTTTCTCGCACCACCTTCAAAATCTTACTTTTTAAAACTTATCAACGGACAAAACCGCATTGCATTTTGTAATTTTGCCTTTGAATTTTTTCTCTAAAGGCTTATGGTCTGTTTTATACCTTCTTCGTATCCATATTTCAGGCTTTATTTCCATATTATATGAAACTAATAGTTTCATATAATGATGGCTCAAAATCCAAATATTATATTGTGATTTTTTATTAAGTATTTAATGAACCTTGGACATCAAAGCAGTAATGATATCCAAATAAATATGAATCACAAAATCTGAGCCGAAGATATAAAAAATGCATTATATATATATTTCTATATTTTGATAAAAATATAAGCCCTATCAAAAATATTTTTAAGAAGTATGCACGTTTGCATTCCGATCAGTGCACGTTGCTTCTTGCTCCGTGAATATTATTTACCTGCACGTTAGCTGAATTTTGTAATTATTGCAATTCACAACGAAAATGGCCGTGCAGTGGAAAGTGACGCGTGTTTCCAGCAACGAAATTTTTGAGCTTCTATAGCAGCATAGAGGATTGGGTACAGTGCAAGACAACACATAATGCCTTGAAGTGAGAATTGCTTCAGGAAGCAAACTACGAAGTGAATACATTACAATATATCGAGGGAAGCAACTAAACCTCGCCAAACAGAAGATGAGCGAAGAAGATTATGAAGTACTGATGAATTCGATTGCTGAAGGGAACAGTGATCTACTCTTCCTTTAATCCCCAAGTGGAACTGAAAAAACATTTAACCGGTTTGACCCTTGCTGAAATTCTATCTCAACGTCAAATAGTTCTTGCCGTTTCTTCTTCAGAAACAGCTACCACTTCTGGCAGAACACTGCATTCATTGTTACAATTATTTTTGAACATAGCCCAAACTGAGAGTCCGCTATTCAATATAAGGAAAAGGTCTGATAAAGCGTCGCATGCACCTGAAATGTACTTGCCTACTCCCTATTCGTGTTTGAAATACAGAATTTCCAAAAACCTAATTAGAGAATGGGAAGAGTTCTGGGATGGCTCTCAGTCTGAATCAGAACATAGAATCAGAAGTTTTGTTGCCGGCGTCGACAGAAAATTTTTAATCACCAATAAATTTTTAATTTACTTTTTAACTAATCATGGGCCATTTCCCTGTTATCTACACAGGTTCAAAAAAATGGGCTCACTAATTTGTGCCTGTGGCCTGGTCGGGGATGCCGACCACTATGTGTTCAGGTGTCCTCTTACTGCTGAATTTCACTTAAAGGAGCCGTCTGATGAACACAGAAGAAGCTGGTTTAAAAATTTAAGATATAATGGCCAGGCCCAATCCAAACTTATTCAGGCTTATAAAATCAGTAATGGTATTTGCGACAGGCTGACCCAGGGTTGATTGTTCATCAGTTTGTTGTTGTTGTTCGGATTTTGATGTTGGTTTTTACTTCGAAGAAAGGATTTTAACTTTATAGTTTGTATTGATCGTTTTGTCGCTTGCATGGTTTTGTGGATTTTTCTTTCCCTGCCACCCCGCTTACACCCTTGCGGGTAGGCCGGACCGGGATGGGCACTAAAATAAAAAAAGGCGTCACCTGCAAGCTTAATATTTGGGCTGATCATATGATGTCAAACAAAAGTGGCGGTATAAACTTAGAATATCCAAGTTTCTCCCATGGCCATTTTTCTGTTGCATATTCTGGAGCGGTAACTCCAATTAATACTAACATATATGGGTTAAACGATCAGACTCTAAATGTCGTTCTTCCGAGTAGTAATTAATTAGGTTTGAGGATTCAAAAATCTTTTAATACTAGAACTCGAAAACTATAGGACGCAAAAACTTATGTGTTATGTTTTTACTTTCATATATGTAAACAAATAAACGTAAAAAACTCGAGTGCAACGGCTAGTCGCATATCAATAATGAGAAATCATATTGTCAGTAAACAAATAACGAAAATTAATAAAGCAATTAAAAACAAAGGCTGGCACACACATATCCTTCGGATTTATGGTTCTAAAACGCTTGCTACTAAAATATTTCTTTATTTTTTTTTTGGAAATTACCTATAAACAATTGCGCCTTACCTTTATTCCTTCTATGTATTATCCAGACTGTCTCAAATTACTACACACTAGGAAAAAATACTTATTTTTTCGTAAAACTGGCAGGATTTAAGAAACATTTTCATTTTTACAAAAAATAAAAATGCGTTTATTAAAATAAGAAAAAAATAAAGGAGAAATTCTCAGCATGAGTTGTAAAATAAAAAAATGAATAAACTGAAAAAAATATGTAGGAAAAAATAAAAAAATTACATTTAAAAAGAGTTAGGAAATGAGACTTTTCTTTACTCGGAAAAACTACTATACTTTTTATCAAACAATATTTTGAATGTAGTCTTTTCCTAAATTTTTTTTAAATCTTAATTTATTTATTTTATTTAATTTGCATATTGATTACCAAATTCTTTAAAAAAATTCCCTAAGAAATACAATTTTTTAACGAAGACTTTATGTATCTTTACAGAGTTTAATTCCAGCTTTGAAATACAGGAAATTGGACAATTTTTCATTTCAAATTTTGTTCTATATATTTTTTATAAAGTATCAATGTAAGATGATCTCATTCTATAGACGCTTATAATTTTTTCATCCTAGAAATCACTCACCAGTTTATGATAAGGATTTCATCTGTTCTTTCCTTGATTCTATAGGCAAAGTGCATCTTGTTTGTTTTCTAATATTAAACAAAATAATGCAAATAAATTAATCCTTAAACTCACGAATGTCTGAAATCATTCCAATATCTTAGAAACGATAACAGATAAAATATTCTGTCTTAGAATTGGTATTTAATCTGTTAAATACATACTGATATTGTACAAATTCAGTTACGATATACATTGTTTTATGTATAATTAGAAAATATACTTTAATATCATAATTAAAATCAAAAGTTTGGGTAAAATTGAATATTATTAGAGCATATATTTGACCTTTCTTGTTTTAGAAATAATGTTCTACTTAATTGCTGATGTGAAAAGAAGTTTAATTATTGAGTAGATATGCATCGTTACATTATTTCTCTATGTTGATACTCAGACAACAAAAATATACAGTTCCAAATCACAGAGCAGTTATCTGTAAGAACTACCCATCTTTTCCTTTTAGCATATTGTTCAATGCCAGAATAAATAAACTTTATTTCTCGGTCTGTTCTTCCTTTCTCTGCCAGCAAATTTCTTTTTATGTTTCTCTTCCTGATTTTCTTCACCCAACAGCAATCTGTGTTCGTCCATCCTTTCTTGATGTTTAAATCAACTTTTTATGAGACGCATCCAAAATTAAATATGAAAGGTTTCTTCTTAACAGAATTTATCTTTTGTTCCGTTACTCTTTATTAAACATTTTATTTATGCTGCGTTTGAACTATTTTTATACGTTTTTTTCCTGCATAACATTGCTTATACTAAGATAGAATTTATTACTTTATCTATTTTTATCACGTATTATTATTTCCCTAATAATTCTTTCTTAATTATTTCGTAATTTATATTGTTTTTTTTCTATATTTTCTGTTCTGTGTTGTATCAATATACAGGGTGTTCATTAATTATTGTCGGGGTTTCCGTACCTCATAACTTTCGAATAAAAAAATATTACGCAAAAACCGATTACGTATTCGTAAATTACAACTCAAAGAATTTTACGTGGCAACAATGCGATCTTAGCGCAATTGCAGTCTGGGTAATTATGACGTCATAAATAAAAATGGCGACAGTGCAAGAAAAAGCAATGTGTGTATTCCGGTTTTTCGAAACTAAATTTCGTTTGGAGGTTTGTCAAGTACATTGTGTACAAGACCCCTGTGCCCTCCCTTGATGAATTGAAGTGCAGAATTGTTACTGCGATCCAAAATGTTACCCCACAAATGCTGGAGAACACTTGGAGGGAAATCGAATTTCGTCTCGATGTATTAAGAGCCACGAAGGGCAGCCATGTGCAAATTCATTAATCTTTTTAATATCATTAATGAAATTCTTTGAGTTGTAATTTACGAATACGTAATCGGTTTTTGCGTAATATTTTTTATTCGAAAGTTATGAGGTACGGAAACCCCGACAATAATTAATGAACACCCTGTATATTATTTCTTCAAATTACACTCTTTAGAAAAATATTTCAACAGTTGTTGTATGAAACTATTAATATTTTGATAGTCTTTTATTGATGCTTTTAAGTATGTCTAATAACCTAAAACAATTTTAGGAAATTCAGCATGTAAATTAATATTTTGTAATTATTATTTTTTGAAAAAAAATGTCTTTTTGTAAAAACCATTTATAATACAACCAATTTCCACGACAATATCAGAATACCTTTTACTTCAGATTATCTTTACTGGGGAAGATATTTTACAATTTTAACATTAGCTATTATTTCCCCCTTTCAAAACATTAAGTTTAACTGCAGAAAGGATAAACAACGATGTTTCGACGCATAAAATATTAATGTCGTCGTTTGAAACATTATTATGATATATTTTTTTATGCTTCAACATTTTCCGTTATTTTATAAAATTATTAATGGATTTTCCGTGGAAAAACATGACTTTTATGTATGAATATCTTAACCACTTGTTGTATTTTATAAAAAGAGATTGCCATAAAGCAGACTTCTGAAATTGTCCAGAGTCACAAATTTTATATTTCAAATGACCATGTTATAAGATGTATGTTTAATACTGCTTTTATAGAAATAACTCCATGATACGTTTAAAAATATGAAAACATCTATAACATAAATTGTCTGATGAAATTTTATCTATGAAAACAGTCTAGAGATTTCAAAGCTTTATTTCTTAATTTAAAAAAATTGTCTCTTGAAAAATCTAGAATAATTATGAATACAATATATTTTATTGCACCATTTCATTTTATAATGCTTTATTTCAGAAAAATAAGATGGGAAAAGCATGCAATATTCAATATCTTGCGATGAAATTCTGGAAGCGGTACCGTTCCGGAAAATAAATACGTCTTTATAATATGATAAATGGACATTTAAATAATATTGCAATGAGTCAATATGGAAGAAGTTGCATACTAATGTGTCTCCAAATTATTCTTTGTTAGGTTCCTGAAAACATATTTTCATTTTATTTTATTAATTTATTTCAGAAGGTATAATATAAATACGGTCGCACAATCTGATGATTAATCTAAATGAGTCTTTTATTTTGCCGAAAATTATTCATCTATCTGGCCTACTTTTTATCTCTTGGAACTAGGAAATGTTAAAAGGAGATATATATAGCATGTTCTCCAATTCTTGCCAAAAGGAGAACCATAAGGCACTGCAAGATGGTAAAATATTTGCCACAGAAACTATCGCAGCTTCCCATTCATACTCCCCAGAAAGGAAACATAAAAACAAGTGGAAGAAACAGGAAGAACAACAGGCAGAAAATAGGATGTGTCCTAGATTTTCCCTCATATTTTGTCTCCGTGGATTCGTAAGAGATTCGTTTATCCTTCCGTGTTTGTATTTACTAACAAAACAGTTGAATAATGCATTCAGTTTCCAACCTTCATTGCCTCCTTAAATAGATCTATTTTTCCTTAATATGACTAATGTCATTAACGATAATATCTTATACTGTGGCACCTATTTTAATATAATAGCTGATATAGAAGTGATTGCACATTAGATACATATAATATGAACAATAAAGTATAAAAAGCGGAACATAGATTCGCATTATGGAATATGTCGAAAATGTTTCAACACTATAGATAGCAAAATTTGAACTATTATAAACTGGTTGCAATTGCTTCTACAGGTAAGTCCAGTGGAGAATCTAGGATTCGGGTCTGGGGGGGGGGAGGCTGAGGTCATAAAAATTTTGTATCGTAGTGACGAATGTCAAACCTCGGGATAATTTAAACCAAAACAATTTAACTTTGCAGACTGTACTCACCTGACAATAAGAATCATGAAGAGCACTACAATACTTTCGATAATTTAGTAAAAAAAAATGTAATGAAATAACTAGCCAAAAAATGTTTTCGACTGCGTCAACTCGACAAGTACAAGTGGAATGACCAGAAAAGTAGGAAAATTTTCGAGCCTGCCAAGCCAGAAAGCAATGTTGTCACGATTTTATTATTATTTTTAAATGAAAATTAAGAAGAAGCAGTTGTAGTGATTTCAAATAAAATCAAGAATTTTGGTTCAGCTCTGGGGGGGGGGGGGGCTGCATCCCGATAGCCCCCTCCCGGGATTCGCCATTGTGTAAGTCAGATGGTGAAGTCTACAAATGATCGCAAACTTCTTGCTGATAACCACTCAGAAATACTCTACCACTCTAAATCCACAAGAATGCTTCCTTTCTTCATAGAGCATCACTGTTTCCTAAATTAAATCATATAAACGTCAAAACTAAAAATGGATATCATCGTCTAGAATTAAAACCATAGTCAGTGGAGTATTCTCCTTTTATACCCCAATACGACTTCGAATCCCGTTAATCTAATCTTCCTCCTGGATAAGTCAACTCTTTACATTCAACAACATAATTCGAACAATAAATCTTATCGCTTCCTTTTCTTATGTGTTGCCCCATTTACTTGCAAATATAACGTATCAGCGTTAGTAAGAGACTGGTATAGCAGATATATAATGAAAACAGATATCGCATCAAAAAAGTACTTTTACTTTTGTTCCATGGTCTTCACTGCATATTTACAGGTGAAAGACAGAATACCGAGCCGTTTGGAAGACTTCTGGAGGTGTTGCTGCCCACAGAGACATGTGTTCGTGCAACCACATCTTCAGCGGAGTCCACATGTGGTTGGTAAACCAACGTATTCATGCATTATCATAGGAATTCCATTAGGTTAATGTTAGAAAAACGTGGAGGTCAAGCATGTATCACTGCTACTTTGAATAGTGTGAGCTTTCAGTATCTTCTTTAAAAATGGGACCCATAAATCTCCCAGTTCCATTTTGAAACAACAATCATCAACGCTAACGTTGCAGCAACTCAACTTACCTGCATTACATGTGGTATTTTACCGCCATTTTACCCTATTTTCTATAGTAAACATTTATCCTCTATCTGTGTTCTATCATCCCTCTATTGTATTGCAAGAGTTATGCAGGACCGGTAAATTAAATAAAGGAGGGAATTTCTGTAATACCAAGAATATATTTTGAAAAAAAATTGTGATAATTTTCCATCCTAAATGACAATATGTAGATGTCTAAAAAGACTTTGTGTATTTTTATTATACTATGTTATATTATAATTATGTTTTGTGATCTCATTACTTACAAATTGTTTATATTTTTCTTATGAGATTAAATCCTTGACCATAAATTATTTTGATCAAATTTTACATCCTATGATTGCAGGCTAGATCTCTATATGTTTTTGATTTCATCATAACCGTAATTTATGTAATTTTATTAGTTATCCTTATAACGTTTACAGTAAGAGATCCAGGCTTATTGGTTCAATAAGTTGCTTATGCACAGCCATGGCAAGAAGTTATTATTTGTTCGGTATAAATAACATGAATTACACATTTCTTGATTTGAAAACTAAATTTTTTTTTCTAAATTAACGTTATTGGTGAACTAAAACTTTTTCAAAATCCAAAAATTAAATCCTCAATGTAGGAAATTTCGAAACAAGAGTTTCTATAGTTTAGTTCCACTGTATTCTTAAATTGATATTTTATAATGAAAGTTGCAAAGGTTATTTTCTTTTTTTTCAGAATTAATTATCGTTTTCAATGCCCTGTGGCTACATGTAGTTAAGAAGGCACTTCCTCTTCATTTAAATAAAACCTCTCCATCTCTGGTTTATGCACACAGCAGATCACCAGAATTTCTGATGATTGTCAAATTACATACCGTTGATTTTTGAGTTATGCTCTGGTAGCACTCCGCTTAACCTGAAGCCTATACAAAATACAAAAGATTCATTTCTTGAATAAAAACACCTGTATTTAATAACATTTGAATTAAATTATTTAAATTAAATATTAACATTTGCAAAAATTAATATTGAATTGAAATTATAAATAATATCGAATATTAACACCTGAATTAAAATTTCAAATCTGGAGAATAAATAATTTGGAATCTTTCGGGATACATTCCTGTTTAAAATTCGACATTCTTACTGTAGTACAGGGAAAATGATCAGTCAAGTGCGGATAAATATTTGCTATGAAATTCTTTCGTTGTAATAAGTATTTGCTTTCTTTTCAAGGTGTTAATATATTGTTTCATGTTTCTTATTCAAGTTAGGGTGTTGCTTTAGCTTCAAAATTATTAAAACTATAAAATACATGCCGACATGATTGTTTTTTATCTGGAGACTAATAATCTTATTTATTAATGCAACTGCAATCAATATAAAATAGTTTTGTTGCTTCATCTGAAAGTCATACAAGAATCAAAATCAAAAATACTTCCTACTTTATCTTGTAAATTGTGTTAACCAGACTAAAGAAAACAAAGATTTTTCAAAATTTAATGCAGAACTAAGCAGTAATTTCTCAGGTTCCTTAATAATTATTCGCGGAAGTTATCTTAATTTGTCTAAAACTCCTTGTATCTTAGAGCCCCTCAGGAGCACATCTTCTATAGATGTGACGGGCTTCACGACCCCGAGGTACCCTAGTGTCTGGCCTCCTTCCGTTTTTTCCTCCCCTTGAGTTTATTGCTTTTTTTCTTTCCCTCGAGGGTAGGCGAGGGAGCTCTCCATGAGAAGCGGTTGCCGCTCTGTTTGCTTCTTGCTTCTCATGGACAGCAAATTACCCCCACGTGTTGGCCGTGCGTGGCGTCCCATTAGACGGGTGGTACATTTCGGTCCCCGGTGTATCAATCGGCTGGTATCCCAGTCACATGGCTGGTCTGCTCAAGGGGATCAAGCGAAGGGGTCACTCCTTGGGCTTGGCGTTAAGGGTGGTCACTGTCCCCGGGGGGTGACCTTCAGCGTATAGGTTCCGACTAGCACCAAGGTAAGCACCGAGGCTGGGAATGCCCAGAGCCGGTGGCTGCCTTCCCTTGTTGGGCTCCGTGGTGGGCGGTGCCGTCGGGCCTGAAGCTCTACCAATGTCATATGGGAAAGCGAAAATCTGGTCCCTTCAGTGGGCAACTAATTTATTCAACTTCGAAACGAAACAATTTTACAACCTACTTTGTCATTCAACGATTTTCCAATAGTAATGAAACTTTTCACAATGTGTCGCCTTTCTTAGTTGAAAAAGGAATAACTAGCAGTGTAGGCGCAGTAAAATCGACCAAAAAACTTCGGTCTGGTGACCTTCTTGTTGAAGTGGAATCCCCGAAGCAAGCCAAACAAATAGCAAATTAAATTCATTGTCGACTATTCCTGTTACTGTTAACCCCCATGCCACATTGAACTCGTCTAAGGGCGTTATTTCCTGTGGGAAATTGCTGAATGAATCCGTGGAAAAAATAACTGAAGAACTAAGTAGTCAAGGAGTGACCCATGTGCGCCGAATTACTATTAGGAGGGATGGTCAGCTCCTAAATACAAAGCACCTGATACTAACTTTCGACTCCGCCAAATTGCCTGAACATATTAAAGCAGGTTATATGCGCCTCTCTGTTAGGCCATATATACCCAACCCACTCCGCTGTTTCAAGTGCCAACGTTTCGGACATTCGAAAACTTCTTGCCGCGGGACACTCACCTGTGCCCGTTATGCAGAAGTCGGACATGAAAGCAATGATTGCACCCGAACAGAAAAGTGTGTTAACTGCAAGGGGGAGCACACTTCGTTTTCACGAAACTGTTTTGCCTGGAAACAGGAAAAAGAAATTATTACCACAAAAATTAAAAACAAATCTCGTATCAAGAAGCAAGGAAACTTGTGAAATCCCAGACGCCTACACCCGGAAATAGTTACGTTTCTGTCGCCAAGAAATCCATTTCTGCTCCTTCCGCCGACAGCAATAAAGATATCTCTACTGTTTCTATTTCTAAACCTTCTGATTCCACTACAAGAGCACCTCCTCCAATAACCAACTTGCCAATTTCTGCCTCTCCATCTGTTGCTCCGGTCAGTGAAGAAGCTTTAGCTTCGCCTGACTTCACTGATTTTAAACTCGTTACAAACAAAAAAAAGCTGAAAAGGGACTCTCCATCTAAAACAAATAATAGCATCGCCAAAGCTGAAAAGATATCAAAATTTTACACCTCTCGCCGTGAAGTTCTTAACACCGTTCCAACAAAGTATAATATCTGCACTCATCAGTCTGCATTAAAAACTTTTGAAACCAAGAAACCCACTTCTGTGGACACTCAACTTCTACCTATGGCTGTTCTCCCTCCGTTAGAACAAACAGTTTTACAATCTCGGGAATCTGATGCGGATGCCGAGAAGAGCTCCTCCTCTTTATCAGAAGAGGATGCCTTTGAGTACAACATGTCGGAGGATTTGGAAGACTCGCCTGCAGTTATCAGTCCTCCACCCTCTTCTAAACCTGAAAAAGGAGACAAATATAAAAACAGGTAGAATTAGTGCTTCTGTTTTGTAACTTTTTTTAAATAACTTTTTAAAAACAAACGATCTACTCTACATTGTTTTCTTTCAACTAACTTGTTTAGTTCTTTAATTTTTTAAACATTTTCTCTATATAGATTTCGTCCTTGGAATTTTATTTGGTCCTTGCCCACCATGTGATATTTTAGACATATTTTACATCCGATACATTTTAAAACTTCCATTTTTATCTCTTTTCATCGTCCATCTATCCATTTTTGGCAACATGATTTTATCTTTTCATATGAAACTATGAATTTCAAATTTATTTTAGAATTTTATCTACCTCTTTTAATATAACACCATATATTTTATCACCGTGATCCTGGTTATCTACCATACGTTTGGCGCAGTTTAGCCAAAAATGGCTCTTGCGCCATTAAACCCAAACCAACCAACCTTGTATCTTAGAGATTCCTGATGTTTATTTAAGAAATAAGAAATTCTTCATTTAATTACATTCAACCAAGGAAAAATTAGAAGTTTCGACCCAGTTATTTTTTAGTTTAATTTATGAGCTTTTGTAGAACTTAAGCGAGTACATATTCTTAAAGAACATATTCTTTTCTTGAAGCGCAATTTTTTCATCCTGGAAAAGGAGAAAATTGCTTTTGTTCATGAAGAATGTGGTTTTACCATTGTTAGTAAGAAGAGAAACGATTAAAGCTTAAAGTGATGGGGCATTTTAAATGTATCATCACTTTAAGTTATCATTAAACGTTAATGTTAGATTTACTGTGAAAAAACTCAATTATTATTATGAGAAAATATTCATAATGTAAAGAAAATTTGACTTAAAAAGAAACGTGTTAAATATATAAAAAGTCCTTAAATTTGAAAAAAATGAATTTTTAAAATCATTTATATTAATAAAATAGCAGCGAAGAATTATTTGAAATTTAAACGTTTCCATGAATGAACTTTAAAAATTTTCATTGTTTTCTGAAAATGTACAAAAAAGTAATAAATTGGGAACTTAGTATTAGCACCATATTCATAAAAGATAATTCAAAGTATTCTTAATGATAATTACTTTCTTAAGATTAATCTTTCGTTGAATGAAAGTTTCTTTTTAATCTTTCTGAAATATTTGTGTAAATTTCTTCTTTTAATGTTTGTGTTTGAAAATATTATATAATAAATAATGCTGTGAAACTAAGGGGAGGATGAATATTAAATGCAATAAATTGCTAATAGCAATCTTCGCGAAAATACCACTGTCGGACAAGTTAATTGCTGTATCTTTGTTCATTGAACTGATATGCACTGGACGCATTTTCTTCTAAATGAGTCACAATTTTTTGTTGCATACTTAACTTACAGGATTATTTTTAAATTAAAACTAATAGAAGTGCGTCGATATATTCTTCTAATTTTTCGTAGATGAATTTTGCAAATTGTGGGGGCCTCTTACTTTTATATCCAGCTGACCCTAAAAATTAAAGCGATTAAGCACCTGGAAATTTTACACAACACCCCAATCAAGAAATAAATATCTTGTTGATAAATTTATCATGTAGTGGAAAACGGGAGAAGTCCACGATCAGGGCAAGATGAATGACTTGTTTTAAGTTCATACTTCTCAACTATATGCATACTAATAGCTTTTCACACTCTTGGACATTAAAAACTCGCAGAGTGAAGCCACTGCCGCCATTTCTTTGTTAGTTATATGGCGTTCGTGTATATTGTCTCACGTGTTGTAATTTTCAAGATCTTCAACATATAATCCCGTTGATTTACAGCAAAGATATTTGGCTATTCTTTGCTATACATAACTACTTTAGACTATACGATTTACACAATCACAATTTATTTATATCCTAAATTAAAGGTTTTTAATAATTCAAGGCTTTTAAAGGATAGGGGGAATTTAACGATATCGTCATCTTACCCCAAGTACTTTTTACTGTTTTCTTTCTGATATCTATAAGCATTTTATTTTTTTTGTGCAATTTTCTTGAACTACATGATCTATAAAATGTTCCATAATATATTGTAAAGCGTATTGGCATATTTTAACAATCTTACGTATGAAAGAAATTTTGGTTCAAAAAGAAACACAGAAAGTGGAAGCAGAACGTTTAGAGCAACAAAGACAAGAAGCTTGAGGGGCAAAACAAAAGAAGTGATTGCAAAGAAATTGAAGTTTGCTTCCAGTAAAAAAAACTAAGAAGTCCGGACTTCGGACACTCATGATGTCAGTTTAAACTTAGAGAGAAAATAAAACGCAGTGTTCTGTGCCTGATGAGATCTAGGCTGATCCTTCATCAAAAGATTGGATTCTGCTGCAAATTCCAAACTTTGAAGAAGGGAAATTTGTGTCTAATTTTTGCAAATAAAATAACGTTGGTTTTGAGTTATAATATTTTAATATGAGATAAAATTCTAAATAAAATAACACTTTCATTACATAATAATCAAGAAAAAAATACTTAGAAAGGTTTAATTTATTTGTGTCCAGTCTTAAACTTTTAAAAAATAAAACTATTCAACTTTCATCAGAATTGTCATTTTGCCCCGGTACCGGGGCAAGTTGACACTATTGATTTATTTTTTAAATGGCAAAATAACTTTGATTATATTAAAATAAAAATTTATTCATTTAAGTTCAACGCAATAACAGGTCAATCTAATAATAAACGAAAAAAATTCACCTCAGAAATTGAATTTATTAAAAATCGTTAACTTTTATGATCTTCAACTTGCCTCGGTTTCCTCTACGACATTCAAATGCCCGGTCATTGCAAAGTTCTGAACGCTGGAGTAGAGTGAAACCTAAATTAATACAAGAAAATATATAATTACGCAATTTCAAACTGGTCTTTCTTCCTGCAATGTAAGAACATTACACTCTTAGGTTAGCACTAAAACCACTCATCAGTAAGAGAATGAGGATCTTGTTTTGTCCCTAAGAAACTTTCCATCGAATCATTCAATGTCCAGTGTTGATAATCCGGCTTTTCGAAGATGAAACATAATCTGAAAGACCAAAACTTAATTATCGACGCACGATAATACCTACACACGACAGTATAAAGAAAGCTATTGTGAATTGTTTTCTGTCATAGATAAGATATAAGAAGCTACATCCATGCACTTTTAATCAACAGTGTGAAACTAGCAATGGTGGGATAAAGATGATATAAAACTTGTCATAAGTTGAACCTTAGTTAATCGTTTCTCACTTTCGACATACAATCCTTAGAATAGCATGTAAGCACAAAGGAATATCCAGCCCTGCCTTAGCGTCAGGGTTTACATGAAAAACCGGCCGCCGCAACAGATAATCAGGCACTGTGGTTCCTGCATAATAGCCCCATTACGAGCGGCTCATGCAACAACCCCCGTTTTACCGGGGTACGACCTGTCTTCGGAGTGGGCCTAACTAGCCACACCGCCATTAGTGTACCCATCAGGGAGGCGAGAACCTGTTAACTTATACGGCAGCTTCTCATCCGTGAACACGCGGTGCCCTCTGATGGGATTAGAATAGCATGTAAAAATACTTTTGATATCACATGTTTCAAAAACTTATGCTAATGTGACGAAGTTTAACTATGATGCAAACTTTGCACTTACAAAGTATAGGCAGGAGGGAAAAAATATACTTGTAAAAAATTCAACAATTAAAATTTACCTTATTTTTATTGAAAGTGAATGTCAATGCTCTCGTAAATACGAATTAATTTGTGACACTTTTTAGTACATTTTCATAGTACCATAAAAAAAAAAAATTGAAATACGCTTTAGCAGAAAAAACTTCTTATCTTTGACGTATTTATGCCAAATTCGGTTAAAAGACAAGATTCTACTCAAGAACTGCATGCCAAATTTCGTTAATCTAGCCCGTTGCGATTTAGCGTTTTCGTATTCACACACTGGTGCGAACTGCTCGAGAAAGTGAAAAATTCTCAACATATAATTCACAACATTTATATAATAGTATAGAATATGAAATATATATAATAATATAGCATGGTTGAACTTTATTATAAAAAATTCAATAATCATTCGATATTTAACAATATAATATAAAATGCCTTTATAGTAATTCATTGCATTTGCAGTTTTTCCCTAAAACATTATTCATCATGAATAGCAATCATACATTCATAAATAATATTGAGATACAATAACCCAAACAAACCATTAAAAAGCCATAGAAAGGGAAACAGTAAAAGAAATCGGAGTATAATATTTTTGAGATATAAAACCTTCTTC
Organism: Araneus ventricosus; assembly: GCA_013235015.1. Taxonomy (NCBI): domain Eukaryota; kingdom Metazoa; phylum Arthropoda; class Arachnida; order Araneae; family Araneidae; genus Araneus; species Araneus ventricosus. The sequence continues at coordinate 46,848 of BGPR01004366.1, read as the reverse complement.
TATTATTGTATGAAATATTGAGTTATTATTATATTCAGCAGGGGAATTTGAGTACAATATTGTGAATAATGACCATGAAAGACACGAAGCGATTGAAAAAACCCGATACAATCGTGAGTTTTATAAATTCTCTTATAAAAACTCACTGGTCAATAAACTTATTCATTGCTTAAATTTCCAAAGATTACTCAAATTTTGCTTTAAAAAGCTGAACATGCAAATGTCATAATCGCCAAAGCGTTAGACGCAAACTGAAAGGCACTATCAATGTAATTTATTATAACTTAACATTTAGAGATTCATTGTGCTTTCAATAATTTATCATCATCAAGAATCATAAGATGTCATTTCAGAAACAAAATTGAGTAGCATTTCTAGAAGGATAAAAAGCTAGATTGCGTCACGAAAGAAACTCATTTTATGTCACATTTCTTTATTTAGAATATGGCTAATGCTTTTTCGAAAGGAACAAAAGACAAAATGCTTTAAAGAAATCTCTTTTGCATATTTAATAGGAACAATCTTCTTTAACACTTCATATACTCATGTTCACGACCTGGTGGAATAATTTATTCAAACAATTTTAGATCGACACGAGTTGAATGATTGTTATTTAAAAAGTTTAGACATTTAAGCAGGCTTATTTAATTACTTAATTCTTATTAATAAATTTAATTACTTATTTAATAAATTGAATAATTTTCAGGAAAGGGGTTTATTGAAAGAAATGCGAATAATATTCTTAAATTACATAACATGTGCAATAACGCAAAGCAATCCTTCAAAGATTATTCGGTTTTTAAGTTGACTAATTTCTATGTTTCCACTCCAATAAATCATTTCCCTTTCAGTTATTACATGGAATTTGTGTTTGATTTCAATTGTTTAATAGGTGGTTTATTATGTAGTTAAAGATAAAAACCAATGCTTAATAATAATAATAGCCCTAAATAACTCAAATCTCGATAACCCTGAAACGAATCAAAAGTTTCTTCTATCCTTTCAATGGGAAATTTTAAAGGGAGTTAGAACCCTAATTCCATTAACCCTAACTCTGGTACTACGATGCACCTTTTCTCAAAATCTGTTATAGATTCATGTTTGAAATTTTTTATACAAGTTAAAGTACATCTTTCTCATTATACTGAAACGATTTTTTTTAATTAAGAGCTTATTTTTTACAAATTTTTTTGTATCAAAACAAAAAATGTGAAATTGACAATTTCGACGTACTTTTTCTCAAAATGTGTTACAGATACATGTTTGAATTTTTTTATAGAATTAAAGTTCACATTTCTCATTATACTGAAATGAGATTTTGGTTAATTTTTAATTTTTTATAAATTTACAAAATATTTAATTCTACATAGTGAAATTTTACCCTATTTTGACACAAAAAATAAAGATGAGTTTTTTAAAAAAGTATATTTCAATATAATTAGAAATGTATACTTTACTTGTATAAAAAGTTTCAAATATGTATCTATAACAGATTTTGAGAAAAGGTACATCGAAATTGCCAATTTCACATTTTTTGTTTTGTCACAAAAAAAATTTGTAAAAAATAAGTTTTTGATTTTTTTTAAAAATCATTTCAGCGTAATGAGAATGATGTATTTTACTTGTATAAAAAATTTCGAACATGAATCTATAACATATTTTGAGAAAAGGTACATCGAATTAACAGGGTTAGGGTTAACGGATTTGGGGTTCCAACTCCCCTTAATAGGTAAGCATATATATAGTGACAATATCTCTCAAATTTAACAAATTTAAATATTCATTAGAAGAGTAATTTTTATGAGAATTAAAATTTAAGGTAATAAGTTGAAAAAACTGAGTAAAGGCATCACAATTCTATATTAAATAGCATTATCTTAATAGTAATCTTTGGAAAGAATTTTTGATGGTGATGGAATTAAAAATGGGTCATCATATCTATACATGATATTTTTTGTTAGATTCAAAATGAACGGGGCGACAGCAGAAAAATTTTTAAAATTGTTTTTTTTTTAATTTTCTTTCCATCCCTTCCTATCAAAAACCAAACTCTAAAATCTGCAAAACGAGTTTCGCATAGTAAAATTAATTATAATGAATACTTTTTCGTAGATTGCAAAAATCCTCACTTTCTTGCAAAAGATAAAGAAAATCGAAATCCTTGAATGAAGAGGTGACTGGTACAAAATTCTCATCTTGAAAGTATTTATTTAGAAGGCAGCATCCAGAAAAAGAACACACTAAAGTATCTATTTTCAAAATCTTCGGAGAGTTTAAGAAAATCCACATTTAAAATAAACTATTCGAGTTCATGATCTCTACAATTACAACAAATATTTTTCAGTTTAAAATTGATTCCTGACAATCCTCCGATGAACTATTACATTTAAAGCACGCTTCAGAGCAAGATTTTTATTTAATGGTAAATCCCAACTCAATTTTTAGAAAAGCAGATTTCATTTTGAAATAACAACCAAGATTAAAGTGAGCAAAAAATAAATTTCGAACGGCAGATTTTCCTCGGTAAAACCTCCAAATATGATGGATGTCCCACGCTTCAATGAGCGATTTATAAAAATTATTGTAACATTGCTGTCTAAGGATCTACCCTCTTGTACGCAATGCCATGGTTGGTTTCTTATGGATTTTAAGAAATTCTAAACGATTTATGTTAAGAAAAGAAAAAAAGAACTGGAATATTTCAAATCGTATGAAAAAGTGTTAAGGTTTTTTGCCTTATTGGCATTGTATTTTTCATTCCAGTTTATGTCATAAAGTAGACATTAAGATTGTGAAAACAACTAAAGTATTGCTGTATTTTATTTAACGATAATTCTTTCTAACGCAATGCATGAGGGTCTGGGAATATTAAAAGTAACGGTGAGTAACAATAATTATTTCAGTCAGCATATAAGAGCTACGTGCATTATTGCTATTTTTTAGATATAGTTATTTTGAAATTTATACATTATTGCTAAATTCTTTTGCTACAGTAAGTGATCGGAATTTTTTAACTTTTAATTACTCGATTCCGTAAGTTATCGCTAATTTTTTGGACCTTTAAATTCTCTTGGTACAGTAAGTTATCGCTACTTTACTTTACGATGTTTAGTTACTCGATTCTCTTGGTATAGTAAGTTGTCGCTATTTTGTGATGTTTAGATGTTAAATTCTCTTTGCACAGTAAGTTATCGCATTTAGTTACACAATTCTCTTGGCACAATAAGATATAGCTAATTTTTTACATTTAGATGCTAAATTTTCTTGGTAGGGAGAACACGGGGACATTGATACACTTTTCTTGGAAAGCTAAAAAATAATTTTACCATTGGAAATAATTATAACTATTACACTATATTTAGGCATTTGTTAATTTAATATAGTATTTCAGTCGAGTTTGAGATTGGGTCATAAAGGAAATAATAAAATATTTATTACACTTTTTTTCCTAGAAATGGATTTGTATCAATCTGCCCCATACAACGGGTACATTGATACACACGGAAATATAGAAAATAATAATGGTTAATGGGTCTGGGATCAAAACAAAAGGTATTTTATCAACAAACTTTACATTCCAAAACAAATTTTATAAGTTTAACAAAGTAACAAACATTTATTTTAATCAAAATTCAACATTTTTAATATGACTGGAAAAATGAAACAATAATGCCTCAGAAAATAATTTATTTCTACAAATAGTAAAGGAGAATGTGTGTGTGGGTCTAAAACTACTTTGGAGGGAGGGAATTTAAGCCTCGAAGCCTTTTTTGGAAATTTTAATTAATTTAAAATTAAATGAAATTTTTGCGTTCTTCCTTGATGACTTACGAAAATAATATAGCACAAAAATAATTTTCACACTATCTCAAAATACAAAAAATTATCTTTTCGGTGATATTAATTAAGTTTCCGTACATTTTTTTTCCAATTTTCACAAATTCGTAAAAAATTTTTTAAACCTAATTTACAAAAATACTTTTCATTTTTGCATTGAAATTCAAACCGCGTTCGCTGCATAAAACAAATACTTAATTGTGTGTTTTCTTAGATAGTTCATTTTGCAGTTTTTTCAATTTCTGAAGACGATTTTGCAAAGTAGTTGCTGTTAAGGCGCATTGATACACACAGACGATGCGTATCAATGTGCCCCGGAGTCAACTGTATCAATCTGCCCCAAGAGACTTTTTTACTTAAAACAACGGGTCACGCAAAATCTAAAAACCTCAAAACTTAATACAGTTCAGAAAAATAAATGCTTTTTCCTACCTTTGGAATAGATTCCCTGGCAGGAAAATGTAATTAGTGAAAGAAATCACACAACAAGTACTTAGAGTAAAATTTACTTCGATTAGAAGATTAGAGGTTTGATTCATTTTTAAATTAACTTTTGACTTAACATGGCCGAAAAATATCTCGTATTCTAAGGGCATAAGTGGCATATATATGAGGGGATATGGACATCTTGAGCCATTCCAATCATCAAATTTTAAGAACTGTATCAATGTTTCCGAGTAGCAATCTACCCCATCTTCCCCTACAGTAAGTTATCGTTAGTTTGTGATATTTTAGTTGCTAAATTTTATTGGTAAAGTAAGTTATCAATATTTTATGATGTTAAGTTGTTAAATTCTCTTGGTGCAGTAAGTTACTGCCAATTTGCGATGTTTGGTTGCTAAATTCTCTTGTTATAGTTAATATAATTATTATTAAAACTAGTTTCTGATTTTGCAATACCATCCGCCTACATCATGAGAAATAGAAAAATTACCCAACGAGTTAACAAACGTATCGTATAAAATCCAAAGATCGAAATAACTCCATCCGATTATAATAAAAATTATCCAATTTAGTATTATTAGAAGGAAAAACAATTTATTTTTCGTAATACATATACAAATTATTATAATAATTGTGGTATATGATGTATTAGAGTAGTCACAGAAAATATCTACAATAAGTAAATCATACCATATAAAATTTTAGATCATACCAATCATTTCTACATATTTGTTATACTTGAAGGAAGTCATAAAAACATTTATATTGAAACCGTAGGTAAATTAGTCGTTCGGAAAGTAAGTTCAGTAACTGTGTAGAAGAAAACGGAGACAGATGTGTACAAAAATCAAATTTAATAACGATCAGCAAACGTTACACTATGTTTCGACGTAGTCACCCAGCACATTTCCAGATATTATGTTATTAGGATTGATAAATACAAGTCGTATATGAATACTCAAAAAAGGATTTTTAAGATTCAGAAACAGCGCTTAGATGCAATTCATCAATTAAAAATACATACGTTATAGTTTCCTTCTGATAATGTTTTAGTACAATAATAACATTTTCCTCTGTCATAAAATATCATTGAATAATCTATTTTTTCAAATATATTAAATAAGCCTGCATTATTTTTGCTGCTTATTCTATTCTTGATATTAAAAATGGGAGATTTTGAACGAAATAAATTTCTTATTGTGCCGTATTTCATTCTTTCAGGTATCAACACCAGAAAAAATGAAATTTAGGAAATTAATACCATTGCATATTTTTCTCAACAGATTTGTATCAAATCTGACATATTTTTTTTTATTTAGAAAGTAACATTTATGAATAAATAGTAATTACTTTAAAACTAGATTTTCCTTTATTTGTTGATAGCTGACCATATTTTATTCACACACTTTATTTAAAAAAAGTAGCAAATTATCTAAATAGCAGTTTATGTCTAAATATTAACTTGTCGATTTTAAAAATTCATTTTATATAGGCATTTTAGTTTCAAGCATAAAAGTGTATCACATTTTAATTCAGTCTTAAACAACGGTTTCTCTCAATTTCTTTAAGTTAGTAAATTTAAACCTACTTTAATAAAACCAATAAATGCATCAAACCTTGATAAAACTCGTTTGAAAGGGAAGAATATTTATTCATTACAAAAGCAATAAATATAATGACTGAAATGTTTCCAAAATAAATCTTTGAATAAATTTGTTTAAAACAGGCTGTCACTTTCTGTCGCTGCAGATGGCGCTGTTTTCTCCAAGCATTGTCAAAAAGGAACAAAGTTACGCAAGGAAGCATTCAGTATAATAGGAAAATGTTTTGTCGTGTTCATCGTATATGAAACCCTTTGAATATTCATGCTTGATGCGTTCAAAGCTGCATTGACAAGAATGTTTACTATAGTAAAAAGACGGTTCCATACAAGTAGTTGTGATTCCATGACTATTGTGATTTTGAAAGAAACTCACATGATATTGTTTAGAAAGAGCTAACATATTTCTTTTGATTCGAGACAGCTGTGTGAATGTTATAATTTTATACAGTATTCAGAAAATCATGTCTAAGGAAGTCTAATAAACAGCTATTTAGAAGTCGATATTTAAATTCTGTAAATGCACAGATAAAACGCAGGATGAATATAAAGCATTCATGCATTCATTATGCGGAAAAATGAAAAGAAATTCGCGTAGAAAATTTAATAATCACATGCATGAGACATTTCTAATGTAATTTTTATCATACAATTCTCATGTTCATATGCACATTCGAGATTTTGAGAGTGCGCGTTTGGACTGCTATTTTTGGATTTGATGTAGTGATTTTTTGAAAAATTCGTTCGTGTTGTTTTAAATATGTTTTCACTTGTTACAAATTTCTGTCTATTTTTATTTGTAAATGATATTGTTTTTAGTTATTAATCATGCATTTAAATGATTTTTATTTTGTGTAACACTATGCAAAAGTCCTCTTAAATATCTAAGTGAAAGTCAGTTAGAAATTGTCCCGCAAATAAGCGAAGCCTATCTATGTCAGTGATAAAATAAAGGTCTCAAAGTTCCTCTATTTTTAGTTCTTTCGAGACATAAAGAAGTTTCTACGTTTTCCATCCTTTTATTTATATTATCATACCCTCTTCTCAGTACAAGACACTGAGAACAGAAGGTAACTGGAAGAAAATCTTGGTTCAGTTTGTACTTCCTAAGTAATGTTTAGTTCAAATTTGGCCATAATTTTTCAAATTTGATGAAACCTAGCAATGTCGGTAATAAGACGAAGGGCTAAAAGTCCCTCTATTATTTAGTTATTTCAAAACGTAAAGAAATTTCTCTATTTTAACCCTATGAGCCCTATCCGCCTAAAAACGCCTCATTCGATACTGGCCGAACTCGGGCGGTTTCGGGCGCCTAGATGAATTTTACGGTGGAAATTAATTCCTTCCTTTGTTGACAATTGATAGCGCAAAAGAGGGTGTCGTCCTCCTGGAATTTCTGTAGAGAAAGGGAGAACTTCATGAATGAAAATTGACTCCAGTTTTAGGGGCAATTGAATTCTCACTCTAGCCGGGTTCAAAGAGTTAAATGAAGATCACTTTTATTCCTACTAAAGAGACTTTCTTCTCGGTACAAGATACTTTGATTATAAGGAACTGGTGGAAAGCCTTTGTTTAATATATATTGTTATCTTCGATTCACTGACAGCATAGTAGAAATAATGACATTCTTCTCCCAGATTATCAGATATTACGCAGAGATACGTTGTCTATTTTTACACATACATATGTTTCATACCTTTCCAATTTGATCACCTGTTTTAGAGAAGTTGTATTTCCTACTAATCCCTCCAAGTCGCCAAAAGTTTTTTTGAACAGTGTATTTTCTGTACAACGGCATAGCAGAGCAAAGGACTCTAAGTTATATACCGGTTTATTTTTCGTTGCTTTCAAACTACAAGCTGAGCCAGAACTATTCCTTCAGGAATGGAGAGAAGCTGCCACATTTTTTTGTCCACAACTATAGAGTTTCAAATGCATTTTCCTGCAAATTTCTTTGGCTATCAAAACGTGCATGATACGCAAATGATTACATTTGCTGTATTATTGCAGAGTCCTGGTAAAAAAGGAACAAGATGCATTTTTCATTAATACACTGTTCGTCTCACTGTGATTACATCGCTAGGCGCGCGAATGTTCCCTTTCCCAACCGTATCACTACAACCGTCACCAATCCGCATTTGCGTAACGTAAATGGACATTAGTCTTATATAGCTTATGAATGAGCAAAAGTTCACTCATTCTCATTCATAAAGTGTAAAAGAGACGTGAGCTCACATCAACAACGTATGGTATACGATTCCACCGAACATGATCCGGACCTTCAATGATTTCCAAGACGTTTCCACGAATATACTTCCTTTAACATGTCGAGTTGTCTGAAAAGTATTACCAAACATTTCATTGTTGCTTTGATTATCTAAGTGTCTTATTGTCGTATGCCTTTGAAAATTAACTGGCTGATTATCTAGCTATAAAATATATTTTATATGTTTCCAAATCTTATTTCATGGTAATGATTTCTTTCTCATCCAGTATAATTTTATTTGCGATAATGGACAATTTTCTCACTACTTTGTATATCGCCGTGTGTGTTTTGTGTAACAATTATTAACTTTTTCTGTCTTTTTCGTCATGAATGTTTAAATTTGAAAAGCGCACTTCAAAACCACATGGATGACATATATTACAACAATTTGACAAAAATATACATTGAACATAGTTTAGAAATAGAAATTCACTATCATATTATGTCCCATTATATTTGGTAAAAGCGATTTTTTTCTTTTTCTTCGACTTAATTTTATAGATAACAAAGAGAGCAGCTGGAGTATTTCGGAAATCAATCAATGCTTTACAAAGAAATTCAGTTGACGTCGAATCTTTATTACTGAAGTTAGAGATATAAAGTGCCGCAGGGCAACAGTAGAGAATATTTTCGAATAACTAGAAAAGTCCAACTTTGTTATCCTTTTGAATCGATAAGATGTTGTATTTTTTTCGGAGCAACTTGATAGCAGTGCATTACCGAATTTTTCAAAATTGTATATTTGTATTCATCTACTTCTAGATTTCCATCTAGCTGGTTTTCATTAATACAGAATTTGTTTAGTAATAAAATAATTACTATAAAATATTTCTTTCTTCTTCTCTATACAACATTTATTCTACGTGTTTATATTGTATAATTAATGAACAGTTAGGAAACATATGAGTTGTTGCAAAAAAATCTCTTAGTATTATTTATATTAGTTGCAATAGTTTTATCACGATAATATTTATTTTTTGATCAAAACTAAAGAAAAGAGAAATTTGTCGATTTAATTTAAACTTATTGAAATAAATTACTAAGCATTGCAGTTCAGAGCAAAATTTAACATTCTTTGTATTTAAAAAGACTCTACACTTAAAAAGTTGCATACGTGGTTTAAAAATGATGCGTTACATACTAGATCTGAAACAAAGTTCGAAATGCAGTTTAATAAAGAAAGAAATAGTCACTTGTCCAAGATTATTCTCAAAACGAATGAATACAATCTAAAAACTGGATTCGTGGAGTAACAGTTTCTTGTTTTCCAGACGAGCAAGCCCAGATGGGACCTTAAATGGGACTTAGGGAATAGGATCTAAAGTGAGCAAACGACTCAAGTGAAACTGAAATCAAAATCTTGCATTTCATTTCTTAAATTTTTAAAAGAGAATTAGCACAATAATTCAGTGCTTGCTAAACTGTTGGAAACCGAAAAGCTGAAAATTTTTATTTTAATTATTTTCAACTTTTAAATACTTTATAAATCATTATTATAAGTATTATGACAACTTGAAATTTTTCTGAAATTCCCTATCAGGGGAGAAACACGAACGCAATCGAAATTTAATTTAACTAATCAATTAAATAATGAGTAAGGTCATCAAATATTCAAATAATATATTGCCATCCGAACATTACTAAATTTAATAATTCTTGTACTTTAGCAAGTCAGTAAAAACTGTATTGCAACATTACATCCTTACAAACATGAAACATGTTGAGTTAAATAAAATTGTGTAAAAAATTGGTATAATCGAAAGGTAAATATTCCAACCAAGTTTTCAAATAAATACGAGATAAATAATCATGTATATATTATTAAGGTAATTATTATGTGCCCTCGTTTTTCATATGATATAAGAGTTCCTTATTTATACAAATATTTCCAGTAAATAAAGTGATTCTATAATCATTAAATTTTAATTTATGAATAAAGCCATTTACTATTTTAGAACACATTCGACAAAAAGGAATGCTTTGCTAAAACTATTTTAGTAAAATCCATAGAAAAAAAGGAGTTTTACTAGAAGAAGGAACTTTGTTATCGAAATTCTATTTTCGGCAAGGAAAGAAAAACAGAATTTGTTCCCCTGAAACAAAACATATCAAACATCAATATCAGTCTCAGAAAATGTTCTAATGTTGTGTCCTCATTATTATGAGATTCAATTTAACATTTCTTGGAACTTCAGTTATTCGTTGAATTTAAAAATAAAGAGGAAAGGCAAGAAAAATCTTTGACTTTAAGATTATGCTTAAGTTTTCACGCAAAAGTAGAATTAAGTCCGTAAGAGAGATAGCTGAATTGCATAAATAAATGGATGTACAGGAAAAAAACTTTTATAATTTAGAAAGTTCTGTTACTTTTTTTGTCACTTTCAATGAAATTTATGTCAAAGATAGTCTGTAAACAGGGAAGATCTGAAAAAAAAATACTTTTAGTCATCTAATTTTAGATCATTTGAAAACTTTCTTCAACTCATAAAATCCCTTAATTCTTTTTCAATAATTTCCTTTAAAATGATGAATTAGGGGGCGAGGTGCTAGAGTTCGCTAAAGGCACTGAGAACGTGCATCGTAGTCGAATTGAAATAGATCTTCTATTGACTAAAGAGAAAATATTATTTATTTTAGTAGTGCGAATTTTGATAAAAGCTTTGGAACAACTGATAAGTCGTGCAAATTTAGAAATTGTTGTTTCATTTCTGCTTGATATTCTTCATTTTTTCATGGCTCTTATGTGCTTTCATTAAAAGTTTCTTAACAAGCTTAACTTAGTTTAAACCTTCTCTTAAAAACCATTTACATTATTTTTAAATTTAGCAGCTAATATTTCGATAAAATTATATAATTTTATACCTATTATTTATTTTATCCAAAATAGCCCTAGTAATGCTTCGAAACGGGACGTCAATGTAAATAAACTAAACAATACCAAAATTATTCAAATATTTTAATGGTTCCAAACTCGCCATTGACTTTTGAAATCATTAAAACGGCCATCATCTTTAAATGGAATGTAAAAAAACAACAAATAATTCGTTTTTCATGACCTCAAGGAACCTCCATGCTAAATTTGAAGAAATTCGAACAAAGACTTTAGTGGTGATTCCGCAACAAGTAAATTTACAGGACAGACGAAATGCTGAACGGAATTGAAACAGAAATCGTTTCGATCAGTCAGCTATGATAACCTTAACAGTAGCAAAAGCACCGTAAGATGGAAGAAATAATGAGATCAGTATTTATCGTAACAATATAAAAATTGTGATAAATACGCAACAAAACGTTCACCAAATAAAAAAAATTCTTCAAATTTAAAAAGCATGAACAGTTTTGTAGAATCTCTGACAAAACTTTCCCGGAAGAGAAAAAAAAATTAGATGAAACAAAACAGAAAAAAACAACTATCAGCATGAAAAACTATGCTTATCTCTCTCTCTTTCTAAAGGGGATTTTTTTTACACAAATCTTTCTTTTCATCAGTACTAAAAAATTGATAATTAAATATCTGTTTTTATCAGTGTTTACAGCATTACCATTAAGTATCTGCTTTTTTGGTATTCTTAAAATTAAAATTAAATGTTTGCTTTCATCGGTATTCACAAAAACCTTTACCAAAATGATTCACATGTTTTTACGTTGCCAAACTCAACATTGACTTGCCAAAATGATGAAATCAGTTAATCGGCCACCCCCTTGAAACGAATTCAAAAAATAAAAATCCTTATATATGCAATCTTTTTTGTTACATCAAGGGACATTTGTGCCGAATTCGGAGAAAATAAAACAACGCGTTTGGCCGGGAATGCGTAACAAACAGATTTACCGACAGACAAAATACGGAACGGCTGTGTTACAACGGAGACCTCGCTTCGTTCAATCAAATAGAGGATTAAGGATGCCTTGACCAATTCTTTATCGATTAAATTGATACTAAACCTGAAACAAATTTTTTTTATATATTCTTTACAGGATAAAATTAAAATACAGATTAATGCACAGTAAAAAATGACTAGTTCTAATATCAAACATAATTTTCAATATTTCTATATAGAAATTCCTTATTTATTTCTGATTTTGGATATTGTTTCACTCACGGAATGCCTCACTGTATAAACGACTTCTGCATTTCTTCATAGGTTTCGTTCTTTTTGATAATACTAATCGTTTCACAGTCTATATTCGGAAATTTGTATGGACAAATGTATCCTTTAAATTCAATGAAGTTCCTGCTTTACAATTTTCGACCTTATTTCCAATATAAATAATAAATCATTGAATCCTAAATTTAGTTATTTAATCTAATTTATGATCTCTAATACTAATGTGATGGTGTTGGCGGTGTACAGAACAGACCGTAGAACATAGAGCTAATACCAAATTTGGCACAGATATACTTTGGATGCTGAAGATGTGCACCTAAGAGCTGTTTTCATTAAATTTTAATTCAAATTTAAATTATTTAAAAATTAAACCAAATTTCGTCGTTTTTTGCCAATAACTTCTGAATGAATTGATTGACAAAGAAATTTTTCATGTGATTTTAATGAGCAAAAAATTATCTTTCCAATGATACCAGTTTTATTATTGTAGAAAATTTTATCTACTTTTTATAAATTTTTAAAATCATTGGAATTTTAAGGTCGCCGGTTGTGAGAATAGAAATTGATGTAGGCGAGGCTGGGCGTAACAGTTGTAATGGTCGCGACTATCTTGGAAACAAAATTATTATTGATGTAATCGCTCCGGCAGTTCATATACTAAAAATGGAACGATACAAAGAAGATTAGCATGACCCCTTTCCAAGGATGACACGCAAAATAGTGAAGCGTTCTACATTTTTAACACTGATCTGAGAAATGCGTTTAAGCTCCTAGCCTAAAAGAGTTTATTCTAAATCTAAAATTAGCCAAAATTTCTTTGATAATCTCCCTAATATTAAAAATCACTTCATGTAAATTGTAAGCGCTCCAGATAAATTTTATATAAATAATTTCCCTCTTTTCAGCATTCTTTGCACCGCTCCCAATTTTTTTTTTTTTTGCCTATACTCGATTACAACTGCTTCAAACATTTTCTCCCACGGATATTCGCTAGCGCAGCGGTAACGTATTTTCCTCCCATCATTTCACCTCGAGTTCGAGCCGCGCGTGAATTTTTCCTTCGTTCAGTGTCAACAAATATTTCGTCATCTTTTCCCCTACTTTTTTGCATACCTAAAAGGAAATATTATATTTTAATTCTTCCAATACTCTCATTTAGCTTTTTCTTATTTTATTTAATACTATTTTCTCAGTAATTTTTAAATCCTTTTTTTCAGTTTTAAAAATCTCTCCTCATCTAAATTTTTCTCAAATTTTACAAATTGTTTCCACCGCCGATTAATTAAGCCTAATAGATAGCTTTAGAATAGTTTGTTGTTTTGTTATGCACAGAATAATTATTCAAGATTTGAGTTTTTTTCATACATTTCAATTCAATATTTTATAATTCATAAATGGATGCTTTTAGTGGCTAGATTTAAATGGTTATCATGAATTTAGTTTTGCGTTTCACAAAATGCAGTCAATTCTCTTTTTTTTTACAGAAAAAACTTTATTTAGTTATTTTGAGTTTTAATTAGTTTTAGTATGTAAATTATTTTTAGCTGAGAAATTTAATTATTGTACTTCAATTTTTTCATTACTTAATATCTTTTCCATTTTTTAAAGAATCTTTTCACTTATCATTTTTTAACACTTAAATATGAGGGATTAACTCAAAGTTCATTATATGCAAAAACATGCTGTACATTTTCGATTTGTGTATAAAGAATTAAAATTGAGTTATACTAACTAACCTGTTCACTGTTTGTGTTTTTAAATTCATTTCTTTGTCCTTATTTTTATTGATTTCAGCTTTAAAAAATTGAAATGTTGAAAATGTCAGCCTTAATTGCCTTATTACTATTATGGATGGTCGCCGTAGGCGGCTAGTGATAAATAAACCCACATTTCCTTTCCTAAATGGTTCTTTTAAAATCCTTATCCTAATTTATACAAAGGAATCATTAGCTAGTAAAAATTATTCTTTCGAAAATAAAATACTCAATACGATTCATATATATTAAACAGTATTTATATTTTCTGATAATCAAATGCATGATAATGTATAATTTTATTCTTAAACTTTTACATTTTCTGAACATATCAAAAATGTATTCGTTTAAAGTTACTATACCTCAAATTATTATCCTTTCAATATATCAACGTTACGAGGAATTTCATATTAATTGTTTAAAAAATGCATTTATTTTTGAAAGATTTATAAAATTTATCATACTTGAAAGTCCAGGCTACGATTTTCCTATAAAAAATAGAAAATTAATACGACTTTAAAAATCCTTTATAAAGTTTGTCACCCAATAAATCAAAGTCCATGCTTCAGATCAAACACTCAAAGCTCATTTTCAGGATCATCTGTCCTTCTCATATATGTTATCCACTCAGAGCTATTGAAAGATAAATCACGATTCATGACGATTTTTCAGCATAGAAAAATGCGAAGAGATGGTTGTTGAAGATCTTAGGTACGAAGCGAAAAGATGGATTACCATTGGGATGAGAAATTCTTAACGGAACAAAAGGTGAAGAATGGGTTGATAATACATCATATAGAAGGATATCGTCTTTTTGTTAGGAAAAAGATTTATAAAGTTTGTGATATCTCAAAGTTACACACAAACTTGAAAATTAATATTACTCACAAAACTTAACAATATGTCATTAGTTCATATAAAGAACTTTTCTGCTATGGAAACTTGCGCAATTCATGCATTTTTTAGCTGCAGATAAATTTTCTGAGATTGATAATTGTCAGTTTTATATATAAGAACCATAAAACATTTAATTATTCCTGGGCTTAAAAAAACAGAGAAATTTGGACATTGTTTTAGTTTTAAATAAATTCCTTGGAAAAAAATCATTTAGGAACAAAAGGGGTAAAAATCAACAATTTAAAAAGAGTTCGCCTTATTTTAGAAAAGCATACCCTGATAATTAGTTTCGTGTGTGTGTGTGTGTTTTATTAACATGTCTAAAATTACTTTTGTTCTAAAAGCTTGCGAATAAATTGTTGAGCTGTTAATGGTTGTTTAAGATTCTCAAATACTATTCTTCCACTAGGAAGCAATGAAATGAAATGATATGTGGATAGATAGTCCAGGAGGAATATGGATAGGAAGGATAGGTTCGCTCCATTCTATTCTTTCCTGTAGGAAGCAATGGAATGGAACGAAAGATCTGTATTCAAAATAAGCTGAATCAAAAATCATGAAAAAGTAATTCAAAATAAGAAACAAAATTTTAATACTGAAACTAAACATAAGTCAAAGAACATGAATTATTTGTACTCAAAAATGTTAAACCAGGACTTCTTTTCCCAATTATAATGTTGAAAGTTAAATCTAAATTCCTAAAAGTTAGTTTACATTAGCTGACTAGTCGTGTACAAATCTTAAGGCTTGTATAAAATATTGATAAATTTAAAATCAAAAGAAGCCAGTGAAATTTTAATTCTTATCATAAAATCGAAATTCTAATAAAATGATCTGAGAAATATATTTGTGAGCATTTCTTTTAAACTTTCAAGCTATTATTTAAAAAACATTCTTTTGTACCGTGTAAAAGCTTTAAGACTATCATAACAAACGCAAAACCATGATGCACAAAAATATTTAATACCTAGGAAGCTAACAACTACTTTTTAATGTCCTGAAATATATTGACTTTTATAGTCATTATTAATACTAATCACTGTCCAAGACAGGTTCATCATTCATCTTCAATGCGGTTCTCAGCTCTGAAATATAAGAAAAATATCAAATTGGGATAAACTCATTGTTTATTAATTACCTCACAGGTTCTTAATAACTACAGGCGGTTCATTATAAAGTTTCAATATTGTCAATCTGGGACAATAATTTTGTTCAACTAGATATACAGATACACGCATTATCTTGTTAGTTGAAAGAACTATCATCTTCAAGAACTGTTGCAACAGACAAAGATGATAATTAATACTGATATGTATGACTCTGAATTTATTTTTTCTATAAATAAATACAAGAATTTACACACCTTTAAACGAAAAACAGTACCACGTCAAAACTGATTAACCACCTTAGTGATGCTTGAAAAACTTCTTTTTCTCTTCTAGAATCATGACAACCACAATCGGGATAACCATCGGGATCAACCAATTTCCATTTATTTTGATCTCAGAAAATACTTTAAAGCCATTAGTAATACCTAACATTAACTCAGCTAGTAAATTCTAAAAACTGTATTTTCTATCTGGCCAGTAAAGGAGGTTTAAACTATTTTGCCTTACACTACAAATTCCCAGTTTGGGCAATCATATTGCAGATTCTTCCAAACATTCACATCTCTCATAAATATAATTTCTTTACTCAAATATTTTCCGGTTGTTCCTATTTTAAATTCTTTCCTTTTATTTCCATGCAACAAAGTTTAATTCTCCCTTCCGGTGTTGTAACTCCCAAACTCATATTTTAATTTCAAAATGTGTGAATAACTGTTCTAGATCGTCCTATTTCTTTCACAATACATCGACTGCTGATGCCTGATAAAGCTAAAGTTTGAATCTTCAAGTTAGGTTTAATCCTTTCTTTGACCAGTATAGTCAAATTTATTGTCCTTGCGCCATGAAAAAACCCCTCAGATTTAAGTTAGGTTAGTTTATTTACTTGTAGCACTATTATATAAGTAAAAATTATTTATGCCAAAATATAAACGAATTACTGTAATTCAATGAATTTATTCCCCGAAATCTATAATACATATAAGTATGATTATTTCAAATATATTTGATGACATTAAAATTTGTACTCGAACCAAAATAGCAATTTGGTATAATTATTTTATTTTTGTAATAAAATTCTCATAAATATATATTGTGTAAATTTTTAATAGCATTTAAGCTGTATGATAAATGTAAAATATATATTCTGTCTTCTGACTTTAAATTGATCAGTAATCCTAACATTCTTTGGTAGCCTTAAAGTTTTTGCCAGCACTGTAATAAGATGATCGGCACGATAATGGTACAGTGAGGAAGGTTCAGATAAAAATAATTAGCTATCGGTAAAACTTGAACGACTAATGCACAAGTGATTCAAATATATGTCATATGCAATTATGGTATCTACTGAGCAGAGATAGTTTAACCACATCATGTTTATTGTTCACAGTTAAGTACCATTTCTTCTGCTAGCTTCCCAGAACCCAGTATGAATAGAGAACTAACATCGACAAGTAGTCCAGTGGAAATGCCATAAAAAGGATCAAAATGTGGAAAAAATACATAACAGCAATTTTATTGCTTTAAATAGTTCGTTCGACCATACAATACATGGCACTATATTTTGCAAGCGGAGTTCGGACCGGATAAGGGAGAAGGGGGAGGGAAATTCGAACGATCGTTTTTTTTTTTTCCGTTTAAATAAAAGGCTATTAATCTGAAAGGAAAAGTTTAAATTAGAAAGTTACAGACAGTAAAAAGTTCTATAAAATGACATCTAGAATGTTAAACCATCTTAATTACATCAGTAGTAAATTAAAAAATAACGTACTTTTACAAAAATATTTTTAATTTTTTTTTCCAATTTGAGCAAAATGTTTGCAATTCTTCTTCAGTACGTATTTTATAGGGTGAAATATCTGGCAAAAACTTTAGAACGATATCTGTATAATTTTTTTAAAACTCAACGACATCTGTATAATTTTTTTAAAAATTCAACGACATCTGTATAATTTTTTTAAAAATTCAACGACATCTGTATAATTTTTTAAAAAATTCAACGACATCTGTATAATTTTTTTAAAAATAAGTTCTTCAAAAAATGCTTTTAATTACATTTTAATTTTTAGAAAAACAAAAATATTTTTAATTTTTTTCCAATTTGAGCAAAATGTTTTCAATTCTTCTTCAGTACGTATTTTATAGGGTGAAATATCTGGTAAAAACTTCAGAACGAAATCTGTATAATTTTTTTAAAAATTTAAAGACATCTGCATAATTTTTTTTAAAAAAAGTTCTTCGAAAAATGCTTTTAAATACTATCTATCCGAATTCGTGGAGAGGAAGCAAATCCTATTCTTAAAGTGTTATTCTACGATTTCAAATGCCTTCTATATGGTCGTTGTTTTTAAAAGAAGTGTCGAAAATTAAATTTAAAGTTAATATTTTGGTCTATTATTATATTTGAAAGCCTTCGTTATGATGCGTCCAGGCATAATAATTGACACGAAACACTAACTTCAAAGTTAATTTTTGAGAGCTCTTTTCCAGATATTCCATCCTATAAAATACGTATTGCAGTAGAATTTCAAACATTTAGCTCAAATTGTAAAAAAAAAATTAAAAAATACTTTTATAAAATTTTCAATTTTTTTAGATTTACTCCTGATATAATTATTTAAGATATTTTAAAATTCGAAATGTCACTTTATAGATCTTTTTATTAACTATATTTTTCTAATTTAAACTTTTCTCTCAGATTAATAACCTTTTATTTAAACGCAAAAAACCGATCGCTCGAATTTTCCTCCCCCTCCCCTCCCCTCCCCCCTTATCCGGTCCGATCTCCGGGTGCAAAATATCGTGACATGCTTTATATGGCTGACTCAACAACTTAATCAATTAAATTGCTGTTATATATTTTTTCCATGCTCAAGTACAATTCGTCTGGGCTAAAGGGTATATCTTGAGAATGGCAAATAACAGCAGTTTTTAGGAGGTAATTTTTCAGATCAGAAAGAAAAGATTGTTGTGTTTTGAGTGTAAAGAGGCATGACAGATTGCCTTTAGGACGAGGAATTATTAGGTGAAAAAAATGAAAAACGGTATGAAATTAAACTATGTAGAAGGATGTATGATTTTTGTTTTAAAAACTGATATGTTTATATTTCCGTGTTATCTCCAAGACACACAGAAAACGAACCGAAAATTAATTTAGCGTCGAAAGCTTGGAAAGTATCTTTGGGTCTGTCATGGTTCACACATATTTCGAACTTTTCCCACTAAGGAAGAAGACAAGTTGAATCCATGTATCTCGCCTCAGGAGATACTCTACTTCCTGAGGCTGAGAATGGTCAGTCTTACATGAAATGGCATTGCAATAGATTTTTATCCGTTCTAAGACTACAAAAGGATGAAAAAGTAAAAGAAAAAAAATAGAGCAACCATTGAGTCTCAAATGAATTTCATCAGATCAATGCAGAAGAAAGCATAGCCAAAGGAGGATAATAACTTATTGTCCCTTTCCTTTACTGTCTTTTCCTAGTTTCAGACGTTGCGAACTTAGTTTTTCTGGGATATTTTTTCGTTTTATTATTATCATTAGTATTTTCTCGGATATACGCTGGTTATTTATTTTCTTCATTCATCCATGAAGGAAATGTAATAAAAGAAACATTCCATGCATGACATTTTGCATGACCACTTCTTCTATTTATTATTTTCAATGTAATAATTCAGAGCAATGTGGCAGACAAATATATTAAAGATTTACCATTTCTTAAATATTACTATACACGTATACAGTTAGATAGATTCTTCTAAGCTAAACCTAACGCCATGTAGTTTCTTTTTCTCAGATTTTATAGCATGTACTTCCCCTGAATTTTAGAAAGGTGTTAAGAAGCTATTTTATGGAATTACTTTGACAGCTTGAAAAAATAAGCAAATATTCATTGACGGTATTATTTGTTTTAAAGAAAATATTTGTTCAACTTCTGGAATAATTTAAGGATGAATTGCTAACAGTTATAGACACTCTAAAACTGTCAGTGTTATTATGGACAAAGACTGAATTTAGCGCAGTTTCTTTTAATTTCTCAAAAATCTTAATTTCAATAAAAATACACTTTATTTTCGATCAGATATTCAATTGATTCCTTATAGTTCCATATAACAAAATTGAAGATTGAGAACATAATAATTATAGTAAATGATTGTTAAGTAGTGCATTCGATGAAAATTTACAAGAGAGTGGGTAAAAACTATATTATTTTTAGAAAGAAAATTTCTGAAAATAAATTTTCCAGAACAGAAATAGTCGATCCTTAACTAAATCTTTTCATAACTTACAACTTTAAAATGCATTTTTTGCACCTAAACATGAACCACTAATAAATGAGATAAAACTGCCTTTGCTATATTTTCATTTTTTTCTTTTTCATAGCGAATATTTCACTCTTTATTGATTGAAGAAACAAAATTGCAAGTTTGGTTATTTCATTCTGCTCAGGAAAGGAAGAAAATAAATTTAGTGTTTCAGATTCAAAACAAAGTATATAAAAATCAGAAATCTAAGGCAAAATAAGATTTTCTCTTTTTGTTCAATAATAAAAATGTCCTCAATGTTATTTTATATGTAATTTAATAGCTATCAGATTTGGGACATTTATTTATTTAAAGAAAAGCACACTACAGATATAACTCCATTTACAGAGTGCTATAAACAACAAACACACAAAGAACAAAAGCCACAACTAGTAAATCACAAAAACATTTAAGAACAATCCCTAGAAAATAAAATGTTGAACGCATATAATACACAAAATGAAAAAAAAAATTCAAACGCATATACAATTAATAACGAAAAACCAGGAGTTTAAAAGTTTAAAGAAGAAAATACACACTTGAGACAAAAATAAATTGCAACACGGCGCCGAAAGCAGAGTACAAAAATTAAATACAAACCTATAAAAAAAGTTAAAAATGGTCGAATACATAAGAACACGGGAAATCAAAACGCATTAAAATTAAAAAGTTGGATATCAGTCGAGTGTAAAAAGGCAAAATAAAACACATCATGTATTTAAAAGTTGTAAACATTTCGATATAAAAGCACCAGGAGACATATGAAAAATGTCAAGATCATCAGAGAACTTGTTAAAAATTTTAGAAAATTTGTACAAAGAGAACTTGTTGGCATAATTAAATCTCGAAAATACATCTTGAAATGAACTATGGTTCCTCAATGATCTGACAGGCACAGCGAAATTTATAGAGCTCAGTATATCACTACAATCGTTTACAACTTATGACGTTTAACGTCTAAACATCATAGTCACACAAATTATATGGATGAATATCCAGTATCATATTTTTGAACATATTTATAAACTATTTTAGTATAGGATATTCTGATTTTTTTCCTTCTTTTCATTTTAACGCTGCGTACATGTTAGGCTATACTGAAATAATTTTGTTTATATTTAGAATTGCCTTTTTAGCATTTTTCGCTTTGGTGTTTCAAGTATTTCAGGTAACTGTTTTACCCTCTTCTTTGTAAACCAAATTTTAATAAGACTTTTACAACGACAAAAAGATAAAATTTAATTATCTTCTAAATTGAAATTTTAATTTTTTCACTTATAAGCTATGATTATAAGAAATAATTCAATCAAATATAGGTTGTCCTTTGAGGGTATTCGTAAATTTGAAACGTCTAATGTTTCCGAATTAATTTAAAACTAAAGATGGTATTCTTACCCAACTTAAATAGATACATTATGTCTTCAAATCATGTCCATATTCAGTTTAGAAAAGAAAAATGTGTAATATTATGCCTTTTCTCAACTTAAACCACTTAACTAAGGAAGCTGACACACATCACTAAATAATATTCATATGCAAAAATTCTATAATTCTAAAAATAATATCATTCTAATGCAAAGTTACAGTAAAAACCAAATATTACTAAAACTTTTTCAAGAATATGCTTAAATTGCTTGATAAAACTTAACATTTATTGTAGAGGTAGTTTCTGGCAGACCTTTACCAAAGAATTCGAAACTTTTGTTCCTAATATGCGCATTTCAGTAAAGCAAAATTAACAAAACAATAGTACTATTGCAACAAAAAGCTCATAATATTCTACAAAATTTGAATAGAAACATAACCTCAAATTTGTATAGTTTTGATATTTTT
Source organism: Araneus ventricosus (assembly GCA_013235015.1). Lineage (NCBI taxonomy): Eukaryota > Metazoa > Arthropoda > Arachnida > Araneae > Araneidae > Araneus > Araneus ventricosus. The sequence goes on along the minus strand of BGPR01004366.1, from coordinate 24,697 downwards.
CCTATCTACCTAAGTTCTTTTATCCAGTCTCAAATTTAGGTGCAGAAATTTCAAATGAAACACAAAACACTGTTAGTTTTAATTTGAATCTATGCTGATAATTTTACAACTCGAGAATTTAATTTAATGCCCATGAACTCTATATTCGTTAAATGTATTCTATAGCTTTGAAATGCATTCATGAAAATGAACAAATTTTTCTATTTTTTTACAATTTATTTTCAAAGGTGTAAAACATGTTACCGAAATTGTTGTTATTCGAGTAGATCATGAGAAGCATGCAGTAAAGCAAGATCGTTAATAAAACAGGTAATAGAAAAAACAAAAGACTCATAATACTCTGCAAGGTTTGAACAGAAAAATGACCTCAAATTTGTATAGTTTTGATATTTTTCCTATCTACCTAAGTTCTTTTATCCAGGGGCAGAAATTTCCAATGAAACGCAAAACACAGTTAATTTTAATTTGTATCTATGCTGATAATTTTTCGAAAACTCGAGAATTTAATTTAATGCTCATGAACTCTTTATTCGTTAAATGTACTCTATAGCATTGAAATACATTTATGAAAATGAACAAATCTTTCTTTCTTATAATTTATTTTCAAAGGTTTAAAAAATGTTACAGAAATATTACAGTACCGGTCAAAAAAAGTGTCAAGTTCATGTTTTTTGGCTCTAACTCACCCAAAAGTGAAGCTTTTTTTTGCTGAAATTATCACACAATTTGTACTTTTAGGTGTTTGTTTGGTGCATAAAACAATGATAATTCAAACAGCAAAAATTTTATTGAAATAAACAAATTTATTATTTCATTCAAAATAAGCAAAATTTAACAACAAGTTGAAGTTTGTTGAAAGAATACAAAATTGGCAGGATCGATGAAAATATGAACAATTACATATTAATACTTGGTGGCAAACCCCTTGGCATCAATAATAGCTTGGCACCTACGAGGCATAGAGTCAAGAAGAGATTGGACGAAGGAGAGAGGGATCTTCTTCCATTCTTCCTCAAGTTAGAAGAACTTTTCATCGGCATTCCTTGTATTTCTTCCTACAAGTCGACGCTCCAGCTCCGCCCATATCCCCTCGTTAATGTTAAGGTCTGGAGATTGGCTTGAACAGAAAAGGAGGGTCACATGACGGCGGGAGAACCAGTTCTGGATGAGCTTGGATCGGTGCTTCGGATCATCATCCTGTTGGAAAATGAATCCACGACCAAAAGAATTGCGTGCATACGGACGCATGGTGTTCTCAAGGATGTCTTCATACTAAAACTTATGCATGATTCCCTGAATCCGCCTCAGGGGACCCATGCCAAGGCGAGAGACGCATCTTCTGACCATGACATTTCCACCCCCTTGCTTCTTGTTGAAATCTAGTACTTGGGGTCGAAACGAGTGCCTTGGGGACGACGAATCCACTGTATCCCATCAGTCCAAACAACATGTATATGCTTTCATCACTCCAAAGGACATCTTCCCGCTCTCTTGGTCCAGTCCTTGCGCGCCTTCGCCCATTCCACCTGCTCCTTGTGATTATTCGTAGAGATAATCGATTTCTTGACGGGGCGTATCACATTCAGTCCCGCTACTTGAAGCCTACGCCTGATAGTACGAACAGAGGCTTTTGGGGTCACAAAGCTCGCGTGCAACGTCTACAACCGTCAAGTGGGGATTGAGAAGTGAAAGACGTAAGACGTTCCTGTCGAAAAGACGAGACGTAGAACGAGGACGTCCGGTCTTAGGAACCTTCGGCTATCCTCCCTGATCAACCCATGTATTCAAGAACTTCGATATTTCACTCTCCGATATATTGAATTGTTTCCAAAGTTCGAGATGAGTCCGACCCTGAGCGCGTCCATTAACAATGGCTTCTTGTTGCTGAATGGTCAAATTATGGATGCCACGATGAAAACCCATTATCAGCAAGAATAGATGAAATTTAATTAAGCAAAACGCTTATATAGAAACGTCGTAAAATAAGATTGGTACTTAAAAAAGACGTCATTCCAAATGTGATGAAATTTCAAATTTTTCAAAACTTTGTTAATTATTACTGTAGTTACTTGTAATTAGGTTTACGGTACTTCCAAAAACGCGGAATCGTCACTTAAATTCGACTCAGAAGTTTAAAATAGTTTCTGACAACACTGGAAGAAAATATGTTCAGAAAACATGAACTTGACACTTTTTTGACCGGTACTGTAGTTATTTGAGTAGATCATGAGTACAGCATTTAGAGTTTATTTCAGTTTTATAACAATTTTTGCAAGTTTAAATTTTTCTTTATAGTTTAACTCTTCATTGCATTATCAAATTTGATACATGATTTATTTTTCATGTTAATAATGAATAGAAATTTTTTGTCCACTCGTACACTCTGAATCAGATTAGAAATATCATAAAAAACCGCATAATAATCATTCGTGCCATTTTCCATGGACAGCAGAGATCCTATTGATAAGTCTGTGGTAGTCAGTTATTCTGATACATAATTCCTGATGCACCTATTGACATATTTACGCAGTTTTTAGAATTTAAAACGAGTCTTGCATCTTTAATGGTTTCATCAATTGCTTCTACAGGTATTTACCATTTGATATTACTTTTTAAATACTTTTTTATTGTTTTATAAAAAATAGTGATATGATATGTTCATTATATTCAATTTAATAATATCAAAATTCTATTTTTATTTTGTATGTATTTTTCTGTTGTTATATGTGAACATACCATGCCGAAAACATTTTTTATTTTGAAATTTAAAAAATAGTGCATTGAAGGGTTAAATACACTTGGTAAAATACAAAGTTTAGTTTAGTTTAGTTATATTAACCCTATGAGCCCTATTCTGCCTAAACTACCCCATTCAACAGATGCCGGACTCAGGCGCTTTAGAGCGCCTGAGTGAATTTTACGGGAGAAAAGTGGTTCATTTCTTGGTTGACAATTGATCTCCTAAACTTGGGTGTCGTCCTCCTGGAATTTCTATAAAGAAAGGAAGGATTTCAATCTGTTTTCGTGAACGAAACTTTACTTCAGTTTTTGAGGTACTGGACGCCGGGTTCAGAGAGTTAAAGTCCCGTTTTGAAGAAACGCGAGGGCTATTTTGAGACATATCTCGTAAGTTTCAACCGCGGTCAGATGACGAACTGGTTCGGGCGTTTGTTGGTGGGGGCGTCGGCTCTGGTGTTCGTGCTTTTTCCATCTTGTGCCCATTTAAAACCAATGAGGTTACTCTAGTAGCCATAATAATCAGGGGTTCAAAGTGGCGTTAGGTCAGATGACAAGGTCGACAACCCTCTCCAAACTTTCGTACCACACCAGCGGGAATACGATGAAAGTAAAAAGTCTAAGGTTATATACCAGCATTTATCTGAAAAAGGAAAGGGGCTATTTACTTTTAAAACTTTAGTAAATTTAAATACTTAAGACTTCGCATAAAACAATACCTAATGGTAAAGAAAACTTGTCAAAATGCTTGTTTAGTTACCATATTTTAAGGAACTGGAAAGAATAAAAAATTCAGTTCATTATTATACTGAAGCGAAACAAAGTTATTTTTGTACAAAATTTATAATTAGATAAATTTCTTAATTTAAACTTTCAATCAAAAAGAAATGGAGCTCACGAGGTTTTTACTGGAAAAGGAGAGATATGCTTTCTATTTCAAAAACATCATAAGATGGAGTCGGTTGAAGCAGAGATGATTCTTCAAACCGTTCTTCACATCCGAAATCGTATTTCCAAGAATATCCATATGCTAGAAATGAAATTTTAGACTTTTAGCCTGAAAATGTAAATTACTTGGTTTATATACGAAGCAATATATGAAAAAATAAACTCATATTTTCTATTTTTTTATGTTTCTCCACACTTATTTTACCAAATTTCTTTTTAACTTTTACTGCCTACAATGCAGAATTAAGAAATACAGGAAAACCTTAAAATAAAATTTCGTTATTTTATAGTAATTTCCGATTGAATGTTTAAATGAATCAGAATATTTAAATAAAAAATAAGATTTGAAGACAATGGTGCATTAATAATAATGAAAAAATTATTCAAAATGCATGTTGTCAACTGTATAAGAACTTCAGAATGTTTCTCAAAATTGAATTGCTTTGGTTCTATTTTTTATAAAATAATTTCAAATATTAATGAAAGACTGTGCATCTATTCTTTGCTTCGTGAGAAATTTCCACATTATTAAAAATACAAAAAAAATAGTAAGCCACGTTTTTTGTCCAGAGTCATAGATAAAAATCTGAGAGACAAAAAAGAAAGAAGATAAAGCAAATTCAATTTCTCTAGAAATTTTGTGAAATAAAATATTTTATTTAGCATATACAGAAAGCTAACCGCCTTTCAGAGTTACATGGGAATTTGGAAGCTGCAAGAACAATATGCGGTTGTAATTAAAATATACACACATATCGTTATCGCTGCGAACGCATGTTTGAATATTTAACAGGGACAGATTCTTCTGAAGTCACGCAAATGAATTGGCCAGATGAATAAAGTTAGCGAAGCAAAAATCATGTGCGTGCATTTTATTTCTTGAAGTGACATTTCCCCCCCCCAAAAAAAAAATACTACATAAAAATATAAAAGACGTGTGTGAATACATGAAATGCAGTGAGAAAAAAGAAACTTTTCAACAAAACTTTCAATGTTGATAACCATTTTAGTATATCTACATTCCTAATGAGGGCTTTATTTTTTAAGAATTTTTAATGGACAATATTTCCTTTGAAATTACGACATTTTCTTAAAAGCTCTTTAAATGCCATCATATTTAATATGATTTTGCCAATAGGCGTTCTCAAAGTAAGCAATTTTAAACACTGCACACACAATGAATTATCTACATTCAAAATGTAGTTCATAAGTTCGTACAGTAAAAAAAAAATGTAAAATGTAAATATTATTTGAATTTTGCTCAGACTGACTAAATGTTTCGTTAATAATACAGATACTTCCAACTGAATAATGAAATAAATATGACTGATTCATAAAATAAATTTTTGTACTCATGAAATTCTCAATAAGCTCATTTGGCAGATATTAACTACATTATTTAGCATTAAAATCATATTTATACTTTAACACTTCCTAAATCTTTATTTCATTAACGATGATCTATATATAATTTTAATAATTAAAACTGAGGAACATAATACGAGTTTCAGTTCAATTGGATTTGGAAAGTAATATGTGTAACAATATTTTTAGGTAAGAATTTTGTTTCTTCTAATGTTTTCAATACGACAGTTTTATCACAATCATGAAATTATAATGCAGTCATTCAATTAAGAGTCAGCTAAATACATGATTGTCATATTTGAAATGTCAATTAGATATTCCTGTACTATGAAATCAAGATTTTGCATTAATTCTTTTTTTTTATTCATGTTTCTGTTTCTATTTTGATCTGAAATACTTAGATTAGTAAATTGTTAACTGCTCAACTACTTTCAGATCACGCTTTATAATAAAATGACAGAAGGATTTTCAATGTGCCATACTTTTCTAATAGTATTTACCTTTGGACCCTTTTACAAGCATTCAAATTACAGCCATCAGCATTTTATGTTATTATAGTTAGCATTAATTTGGATAAGATACATACATACAAATAAATTAATTCCGGCTTCAGACTTGCCAGTTTTTCAAAATACCTCTTGAAAAACACAGTAACAGGAAACGAGAAAATGACAAGACAGAATATTATTTTGTAACAGCATTATAATTATATATTAAAGTGTATTTCGATTAGTTCTGTTTCTGAAGTACAAATTCATCACTCCTGCTGCAAATAATTTAATCCGGCTTTTGGCAACTTACTATTCAATACACACATAGCTGCGGAAAAGATGTTTAAACATTTTGAGATAAATATACAATAATAATATTTAAAGCACAAAAAATAAATCAAATACTTAAGCAATCTCACCCCACATCCCCGATTAAATTGCTAGCAATAAAAAAAAGTTTATGATGAGAAAAAGTTCTGAAAACTTAGGAATTTTATTAAATTAGAGAGTTTCCATATTTTTACAACAAGTTATTTTCGATACCATTGTTCTTCTTAAACTTTTTAACTACTAAATGTAATTATTATGATGTCCAAACTGAGACGTGCTTTTTAATTCTGGGGTGAACTATTCTTCTTTATTTTTTATCAGACAAAATACGCAATTCATCTAATCTGTTCATCTAACACATCGTAGTTGTGTGGGAAATATGCAAACATTGATAACTCAGCCGTCCTGTAAAAATCTTCGGAAGATTCAGGTGCATAAAACTTCTTTCGTTTTGTTCTTTGGATTTTATGACTCCGACTAAATTTCTCGTGAATTATTCGTTTCTAAAACTCATATTGATCTCTTACGAGTCTCTGCCACATCCTTGCTTGTTGGAAAAGAATAATTTAAACTATACACGCTGTTTTCGGTTTGTATCTTCTTTTAAATTCTGTCCAAAGTAAATGGTTAGGTAGATCTTTATTTCTTTTCTAGTCTGGTCTCTCTCTTTATGATTGTTGTGAAGTGATCATTCGAAATAAATTTCCATTCAGTGTAGGATTTTAAGTTTTGCATTCTTCAAGATTAAGGAGAATAAATTCATGCATTCTTTATTCATATTCTTGGTGAATAAATGTAAAAGGTTCGGTAACAAAACAGCCAGGTTGTAAAATATTCGTATGATTTATAACTTGTGATGAAAAATCCTGATGTCAAATCAATGACATTCTGAACGTTTAAAATAGAATGATAATTCTTGGATTGATACATATATTCGGTTTGTCTTGTTTCCATGAAATGGCATCATCTCTTAAAAATAAAAAAGACAAGTATCTTTCTTAAATCTAATATGGTTGTTTAAAATACGTAAATAGTTAGTTATCTCATATTTTTAGATCAGTTACATATTTTAGCCATCTTTTACCTAAAGAAAATATATATTAGATCGATATGCATCTTGAAATTTAGAATACTCAAAAGTTAGCAGATCTTTGTTCTATAAAATAATCTTTTGTGAGGTATTCAAAGAGCCCGGCATTTAATTGTATCTTTTTATATCAATGTATAGTTAATGCAGAAGTTAAGATGCATTTTTGTAAATATCAACAATTTAATCTGAAATCATACGTTCAGATATTGGTTAGGTATATTAATTTCAATACTTGAAAAGTTAAAACCAAATAAATTCACTCATAATCTCAGAATAGTCCGTTTCTTATCAGTTCTGTAATTTATACACCATTACAACACTAATTAAGGTAAGTATGGAAAGAGGAAATCGAAGCTAAAGTTTCATTATCGATATCAGATAATGATCTTTATCCAATATTATTGAATTAGCACGCTTAGATAGTCATACAATTTTCTTACTTAGATAATAAGTAAAGTTGATTACTTAAACGACTGCTTTAACTGTGGAATTCATTTTCATCTAATATGAAACAAAATCGTTGATTTTTGAAAACAAAGAAGCCTATAAATAGATACAAGTTATAAGTGTGGGAACTTTTCTAGAAGGTTTCTTCTACAGTCACTGTGTTGTTTAGTCCTTATGTATACGTTTACAAAAGATTGCATGATATATTTTTATGCAGTTCTATGAAGTTGAGTTTGAATTTTATATCATAAAATTATTGCAGTAATTTTGATAGTTTAAAGTTTGAATCATTTTAAATTCTATGATATAAATAGCTGACATAATAGCAATGACTTTCAAGAAATTCTGTGTATATTATATGATTTAAAAATACCTAATTTAATGTTATCTACTTAAATGTAACTAAATTTGGAATTAACAAGCCATTAGCGATTTAAATATTTTTCTGGTTAAAAACTAATTAATGGACAGATATCTTCCAAATTCAAATTGTATGTTTGAGCATCAACGAGATTATTTGAAACTTTCAAAACAAAGTTATTTCTCGGATTCACCTGAAGAGATTGAATAAACAACACAACCTTCTTTATACTTTTTTCTTCTTAATTACTAAGAGAGTTTTTTTAATTAAAGTGTCATTCCTTAGCCCCATATCATTCCTTTCCACTGATTTGTGAGGTGCACATATAATTTCAGAAAAGCGTAATCTGAATCTGCATATTTTCCTTTCTATAAAGTGCTTAAAGTTATTAGAAATAATTATTATTTAAATTAGATGGAATTCAAATCGAACTTAATTCTGTCTTCAGGAAATTTTATGTAATGAATTTACAGGTTTTGTCTCATAATCACTTTTTAATATCATTGCTATTCTTGAACTGATATTAATGGGAAAATTCAATCGGTTGAATTCATCCTTAAAACACAATAAAACCTCGAGAACTTTATTTATGTTCTTGATACAAACTTAAAAGAAATTTTAAGAAATAATTTAATGTTTAGCATTTTACAGGGTGGTCATAAATTGTTGGATACTTTTCAAAAATTAATAAAAAAAACACTAGTAAAATTACAGCTACGATTTTTTTTAAAATGTGAGGGCATTTTAAAAAAAATTTTTCAGATAGGTAAAGTGCCGTTACGGCGGTCTTGGTGGTCGTAAATTCTCACCCATTTTTGAGAGACATTATTTGTGAAACAATCACTGTAATTGTCCGTTTGTTCCAAATAAAACTTATTAGGAACACAAATATAGAAGAAAAAGCACAAAAATGAAAAATTAGCTAGAAAAAGATAAAATTCAATTCAATTTAATGCAGCTATTCGAAAATTTTCATTAAAATGCTTCAGACTGGCTAGAGACAAAAACTTTATAATTTTCTCACTGTAAAATTCACCTGCTTTGAATCTGCTGCCGCTACTTTCTTTTCTCCATATTGAAATCTCCCTTCAGTTCGAGACATTTTTCCAGGGAGCAACAACAATTTTTTAACCTCCCATTTTTATTATGAATTTTTACAGCATACTTCTGGCATTCTTTCATTTGGAATGTTTTTGTATTTTGTTTAAACTCCTGGTATACATCTGAAGCATTTCTCAGGGCTTCCATGCGTTTCTTTCAGTCTGTACGTGGCTGGCAGCTTCAATAAAAAAATAGAGGAAATCTAGATACTTTTCCCTCGCAAGAGCCATATAAATCTAAAAATAAAACTAATATAATTGACACTGGAATAAAATCATATCAAAAATAAATACATAAATTTTATTCATTATAAGTATTTTAAAACAAGATTAATTTTATTTTAGATTTCGTGAAGAGAATTCAGTTAATCGCAACAGCACTTTCACTTTTAAAATAAATGATGTCTGGTTATTGTTATAGAATCATTGTGGATTTTGCGTGAACATATTTATATGTAAAATTAAAATTTATTCTTTAAATTCAAGAGTGAAATATAAACCGGTACAATAAAATGATACTATGAATACTATCCAATAAGCGAAGGCCAAGTGGGATTTGTCAAAAACAGAAAGTATTCAATCAACAAAATAACTTTTAGGTAGCAACAACAAAGTGCAATCACACTTTTGGAGATTCACGACGGGTTGGTACTAAATTGTCAGCTATACATTCTAAGGATTGCTGGTACGCGATCTGATTTCACAGAAGATCAGCTGTGTATATGGTTATAGTACATTTTAAAGCTGAAGTCTTGTTTGTGTGGCTCTGAAATTCGGAAAAATGGGGTGCCGACTCGATCGTCTTCCTCTTCATTAATAGAAAACACGGTAAAATAGCCATTGTGTAGCTTTAAATCTGGACATATATCCAACCTTTTAAAAAGGACTGCGTTTTGTTCAGTACATGCGTTTAAAAAGAAATGTCTACGAAACAGCGAAGAAGATATTAAGAAGTAAATACTTTTCTCGCATTTCTTCCGACAAATAATCGAGAAAGGCTCAAAAGCTGGAAAAATGAATCCTGGGCAGAAAGGTAAAGGAATGTTTATTATAAACCGAATTTCATTTTCTTTTAATATCTTTATTTTCACATTTTATCTTGCAAGATATTCGCTTTCGTTGACGGAAATTTCTTTCACCCAGTTCTTGAAAATTTGGTGGAAATGAAAGAACTGAAGAAGGGAGGATTTTAGTTACAGGAATCTGTTTTGTTCCCTCGTATATATTTTATTCTCCTGTCACAACAAATTCTTATTAATTTCATTTTATTTACTGGTTTAAAGTTCTGTTTGAGGTTGTATTTTCTCTTTCAAACAGAACAGCTTTAAGCTAATCTTTTATGGTTTGATTTAATATTGTAAATATGTTTCAAAATATATCCATCAGTCTTGTGTTTACCTAATTAAAAAAATCTTTGAAATTAAAGGAGATTCATATCTCTATACCGAACATCATAGCATGATAATGATTTAGCTTTGATTCTTCTGGATTGATTACATTAGCCGCTACATTCTTTGCGGTATGATTTTTACATCACTCAATTTACAGGAAGAACGGTGGCATAAAAACCTTAATATGTTAATAAAAGCTAAAATGAAATTTCTGCTTGGAATTAATATTAAAAAAAACTTTTTCATCATGACATTAACGTTGTCAAAAGCACACGGATGAAAGGTTTTACGGAACAAAAAAAAAATGGTTTGAATTTAATTGCAATGATAAAGAAACGTTGTTATAAATAATGTTTAAAATCATTTTGAAATATTTATTGTAATTAAAGAGAAGATGTCATGGAAATATAATTGGTACCACTGAAACACAATAGTGTCGGAAAGGTGTTTTCTGGGAAAGAATTTGAGTCGAAGTTATTGAGGAAAAACGTTAAAATTTCGATTTATTTTTAATTAATTTAAGATCTAATAAAATTTTGAAAAACCCTTTCTCAGTGAGTGCCTACTACCCAAGAAGTAATTACGGGTCAAATTTGGTAGCTCCAGGCCAACGATCTGCATTGTAAAGCGTATTGAACGATTTTTGCGTGACTCAATTTACGGAAAGCAGGCCAACCTTAGAACATTATAATTATTCAGAATACGCTTTATTTTTCAAGCATTCAATTTGTTATAAGTTGAAAAGGCACCCCCTTTCACAGAAATCGCAATACATGCCAGGAATTAATTAAATCTTAGACACAATTATTGGGCTTTTTGCTAGTTTTTATCTGAAAATATAATATTCCATATATAAATTGAAAATGAGACTTTTATAAACTATTCGATGTTGCGAGTAACGCAAAATCGAGGTTTAAAATGCGTCTTTAAGGAAATTCGCAATTTTTTTCCTCTTTTATTCTGAGAAATTAGAAGAGGTTTTATTATATGAGATTCACATTTCAAAAGCTTTGTTTTAATCACGTAAGGATAAGAAAAAATAGTTTAAGTGTGAAAATTGATAAAAATATCACTGAGACAAACTGTTTCGTTGTTAAGTAATGTGTGAGAAAGTCATTAGTTTCATGTGGAAAAAATAACCAAAAGAGGGTAGGAAATAAATTATGAATCACTTAAGAGACAATTTTTAACTTCAATTTGATCAAAAAATCAGCTTGTGCTTACTTTGCGAGTATAAGTCTTAAAAACCCTTTTCTACACGACTAAGCATCTCATTATCATTTAACAAACTCCGACAAATTCTTAGGAAATGAAAATACCTCCTCAAATTTTTTACTTCTCCAGCTTTATTCTGTTTCAATTGCTTTCTTTTTCTCTCATTTAACTTATCCCACAATCAAAATAGAGATACATTTTCTGACATTAAAAGCATTTAAAAATTATGGTATTGGTTTTGAGAGACTAAATAAAATCTTTATAATCAAATTTTAATAAATCATCAATCAAAATTTTTAAATAATCTAAAAATCTTTGAAACGGAATTCTTTAATATGATAACGTTAGAATATACACTGAAGAGCCAAAACACACATTATGACCACCTACTCAATAACGCGTTGCGTCTCCTTTCGACTTCAAAACAGCTGTAACTCGCCTGGGCATAGATGCCACAAGTTTTTGGTACATGACTGGAGATAGGTTGTACTAAATGTCTAAGCAACGGTAACGCAAAGTCGAGATATTAGGACATGGTGGTGTTTGAGCTCTGAGCTGCCGCTCCATGACATCCCAAATGGGCTCCATCGACATTAAGTGGAATTCATCAGTATGCTCGGCGAACCACTCCAACACAATCCGAGCCTTGTGACATGGGGCGTTGTCCTGCTGGAAGATTCCTTTTCCAGTTGGGAAGACAAACGCCATGTAAAGGTGCAACTGATCCGCAATGATGTTCAGATAGTTAACAGATTTCATGGCTTGTTCTACCACAACTACGGGTCCCACAGCCACCCATGAGAACGTCCCCCAAAGCATAATACCGCCACCACCAGCCTGTGTATGACCTGCTGTACAAGAGGGGAGAAACTGTTCGCCTGACAGACGGCGTACAATGACACAACCATCGACGTGATTAATGAGAAATCGGGATTCATCCGACCAGGCAACTCTCTTCCACTTATCCATGGTCCAGTCTCGATGTTCCAGGGCCCACTGTAGGCGTAGTTGACGATGACGCTTGGTCAACAGAGGCACACGAGTGGGACGTCTGCTGCACAGTCCCATATCCAACAGTGTCCACTGAACTGTGTGTTAAGAAACACTTGCGCTTGGACCTGCATTGTATTGGGCTGTCAGCTGAGCCACTGTCTGGCGCCGATTTTGCTTTACCAAGCGGGACAGTCTCCGACGGCCTTTTTCTTTGAGACGCATGGACGACCAACACTTTGGCGTCTACTGCTTTGGTGTCAAAGCCATTTATCAACTTTGCATGAATACTAACAACGACAGATCGTGAACAACCTACCAGTCGTGCAGTTTCGGTGATACTCGTTCCGAGTCTTCCGGCCATTACGATCTGCCCTCTATCAAATTCACTTAGATCAGCAGCCTTTCCCATCACTCGCAAAAGTAAGTGCAAGAATGATTACTTACCTTCTCCAGCAGCAGTTAAATACCATTCTCACTTAACCACTTGCCCTCCACGTCGTCCAGACGAGCTCATTGAAAAATGTGGGGATGGTCATAATGTTTTGGCTCATCAGTGTATGTAGAGAATCGTTTATCAAGCATTGCACACAAACTTTATTTTTAAAAGTGTCTGAACTGCTCTCTAAGTAACCGACTTAAAACCTGTCCGCAGAAATAATGAAATCAGAGATGAAATACAATATAAGAAGACTTTTGACGTCTTACAAAAGCAAGTAGAGAGTTACTGTTTTGCTATGTTTTAATCAACGTCATTAAGAAAATTTAGAGGTTAAAATGTTCTTCATATCAGTAGAAATGTTGTGTTCCTTTCGGATTGATAGGGAGACGTTTTCCTACCGATTACATTATGCAACATACACGTGGATAAGTTTTTTTATAAAAATCTTTCAGGAAGCAATTTATCTGTTTGATTCCTATGCCATTTTTATGCATATGGGGATACTCTAAAAAATTCAACAAAGCAGGTTATTTTATTCCTGATTGAGCATAAAGTATTTGGCTGCTTGGATTTTCTCTCTTAAGTTTCAGAACATTTTACAAATCGAGATTTCAGAGATGAAAATATCATTCAAAGATACTAAGCTTATTTTTAAACCAAAAACTCTGATAAATCTCTTACGTAAACTCAAATGATTAAATATTCAACCTTTTCCTTCCGAACCATAATTAAAAATTAACTGTGTTTATAGAGTTAATGAGAAAAATGCTAAAATACATTTTATATTTCCAATCTCATCCTTTGGAAGAGTGTTCACTGTCTTCCGGGAAATATAACTGAAGACTTTAAACAATGTAAGTTCGAATATAGTCTCGAAAAAAATCAGAACAAAACTATAAGCAATAGTATGAGAACTGGAACATATTTCCCCAACAGAATTGCCAATAAAGGAAAATAACATTGTTCTCTCACAGTAAAAATGTATAAAATAGAAGTACAGATACACGAATAAAGGAGATGAGGATACGAAAAAACAAGAACTATTTCCATTTTAAATCGTACAACTGAAATAAGAAGAATTTTTATGTACCAAAAGATTCGTCTCTGAACCTTATTGGTATTTCGGTTGGAAAAATTAGTTTTACCACCCGATTTCGATTTTTTTCTTTTCATATAAGGAAAATATCTTATTAAAACCATTTCCATTTATGCCTTAATCATTAATGATAATTAATTGCGTGACTCACTTCTTCTACTTCCTGGTACTTAATTAGTGATATATTATAGAAAAAAATAAAAAATTGCACTGCACTTTTAATTTCCTTTGTACATTCAATAAAGAAGAAAAAAGCCAGTACATCTGTAATGCTATAAAATAATAGTAAATAAATATCATTATACAACATCCAGACACTACTGAAAGCTATGGTGTGTATCAGCAATAGTTACATAAATGAGTAAAAAGTTTCTGGAAATATCTGTGCCAAGCGATAAATAAAGACAGCCAGAACAGGTTTGATCTTTAAGACAGTGTGAATTGCAAACTTGGTAAAGCAGTATTTGAAGTGATAATGCTGTATTAATATCTCGAGTTGTTATGGTTATGTTTTTATTATCACGCGTGTGTTCCTACGTGTTACCATTGCTATAGCCACGTGTTATAGCGATATTATTTTGAGAACTATGGCGATTCGAATTCAGGGTAGAGAGGTATAGGTATGAAAACAGTGATCAATATTAATTTTTCTGTATGAGCTAGGCTGTCAACAAAGAGCAGCATTAGAAAATTCTAATTGGAGAATTGTAATTGGAGAAAGAAAATTAAACAAAAGAAACCAGATTTTTGAGCCTTGGAAAAAGGACCCTTCAAGACGAAAAAATACATCCGATCAACGAAAGATTCAAAGAAAATTAATCAAGGTGTAAAGAAAGTTCGAGATGATGAAAAATGTACTAACGGAACAAAATGAATGAATGGAAATTCAGGGATGAATAGTGAGTATTCTAAGGGAAGTCATTTTGGAATGAGGAATACGCTTGGAACAGCCAATTTCCGGACTTGAAATAGGACATAGTCGTGTATTGTTACATGTGTGAGGGAGGTTCTATTGAAGGAATCAATTACATACTAATGCAGAAGCAGTACAGTTTAATGGTAATTTACCCGAGCTGTTTTGTACTTGAAGAGACAGAATCACTATTTACATATTAAATTATATGTTGGAGTAAAATAGTCTTAGTCATTGTTATTTAGTTAAGAATATTTGTAAAGGATAAACATTGGGAAGTAACTCGATGCATTATGAGAAGAGCCTATAACATTTTTATGTTGCAAAGGTATTCTTTGTAGTATGGTTTTGAATGATTTATGATGAACGTCTTAGAAGCACAAATGTGATTTTTTTTCTGTACATTAACTCATACTTTAAGATTTTATTTGTGGATTTCGGAAAGTGGAAAATTATCTTAATTCAAGTACTTTCAAATGATGAATGGGGTATAAGATAATTATTACATAAGATGAATATTACAACTCATGATTACAATAAGTGATTTGGGCTTAGTCTTACGCAAAGAGTATGTTGCAACAATGTAGATGATAATTTTGTTTCATAATGAATTAATCTTTCGAAATAGTTTCATCTTTTAGAAAAACAAAAGTTACTCGTTGGAAGATCATAATTCTGTAGATTTCAGGAAGTATAATTTATTACTTCATAAAGTACCATTTTTATGTGTTATAATTTTCTGATACTAAATCAGCATATTTTAATTATAGATCTGCAGGTTTAGTTAAGTCAATGAGGAATGATTGAAAATTAAACTTGCTATTAATAAAACACTGTCTACTTATCAGAAGGATATTAGAAGCGAATTTGTTTAACATTTATACTTATATTTGAATCGCTAAAACATATTCCGAAAAATGATCAGAATCACAGAATTTACGCAGAAGTATTATCACTTAAAAAAATTTAACAAAATAAAAAATCAACCATACAGAAATTAGAATAGAATTAATTTTTCTCTCTTCATCTGAACTGTCATTAATCAGATACGAAATTTAGATTAAGAAATAAATTCAGAAATAATGTTACTGATGTTTATAAAGGTATATTAATTATTGTTTTATGTCTTTGTGTTCTTGTTTATTTTAAAAATCTAGTTATTTTTATTTTAAAGAGAGTTAGATAGCAGATAAATGAATTAAATATCTACTAATAATAAAGGAGAATGTGTGTATATATTGCCGCTCTACAGGTCAGACCGCTAGACTTAGAGCTACGAAATTTGGCACAAACATACTTCGGAGGTGGAAATGTGCGCCTCGGAGTCCTTTTTTGAAATTTTAATTAATTAAAAATTAAGCGAAATTTCGGCGTTTATCTTTAATACCTTCTGAAAATTTTATAGCATAAAAATCATTTTTACAACATCTAAAACTGCAAAGCATTACTTTTCCGATGATATCAATTAAGTTGCCGTACAATGTTTTTTCGAATTTTAATGGATTTTTAAAAATATTTCTGTCATAATTTACAGCAATACTTTTCATTGTTGCAAAGCAACTCAAATCGTTAACATTGTTTAAACAAATATTTAATTGCATATTTCTCTTTCATTGTTGTAATCTGAGATGATATCCTAATACATTTTGCTTTCATATTTTATTTCATCAAAATTTTTGTGAAATCTGTAAGCCAAGCTCTCCGAGATATTATTGCTTTGCTTACATTAAGAGATGCATCCAATAAGCTAAATGATTATGGTTGCTATGTTTTCATTCTTTTCTCAGCATGTTTTAATCTAGCTAACATGCCACTGTCCATGAAATGTGCTGCGTTATTTTATGTTGAAATCAAATGCATATTTTACAAGAGGAATAAGAAAGTGATATGAAGTTTAAAATTACGTTGTTAATAGAGCCATGAATATAAAATAATGCAAGATTCAATTGAAATCATATTCCCGGCGAACACGCTAGTCGGCGAAGGCTGCTAGTTAATAATAAATGTGCTACAATATTCTTAATAATGGGCAACAATCATTATATTAAACTGACAAAACGAAGCTTAAACAAGTTCATCTAGTTATCTTGAAGAATTTTATTTTTATCGGCTTTTTATAAATAACTAGCTGATAAACTCGGCTAGTAATAAGTATAAGTAATCAAACTGATGAACTTGCTCGTGATAAAAATATTTTCAAGTCTAAGTACTTATAAAACTTTCAACATAATAAAACGGTTATTCTCAGCAACGCTTTTTTTTTTCATTATTTTTTTTCCACTCTCGTGCTATCTCATTCCCTCAGCCAGCTGTTAAACCCTTCTCTTCTTTTTCTGTCCCTAGTTTGAACCACGATCCTGGTACAAATCTAGCAGTACTTGATACTCCATTTCCCCCTCCAAATCATTGCTACGGCGGCAGCAGGTAGCTCTTTTATATGTTGGTTTTTATTGCCATTATCCGGACTTCAATTCGCTTCTCTTTAGTGTTTGTGTGACTGACCAGAAAAACATCACCTAGTGATCTTTCTTTTTCTCCTTGGACCTTTCCCTCTGGTAACAATCGGCTTCAATAATCTCGAAGAATTTTACAGACTCATTAGGATAATTCAAAAATTTGTGAAATTAAATGGAACATCTCATAGAGAGAGGATTGTGGTGCAAACATATTGAAAGATATCATGCTACAAAATAAAAGCGGAAATAAAGATTCTGCTTTTCTGTTAATATTCAAAGAAAGCAATATTTTTTATCATAATTTTAGTAGTGCTGTAGCGCACCGTGCTACACCATCGTGCTCTGATGTATATAAGCCAATATCCACCTCTGGACAGAGGGAGTTCCTTTTGTCTAGTGGTTAAGATTCGAGACTCCGAAGCCAAAAGTCACCGGTTCTATACCGCGCCAAAGTGCAAAAAATACGGCCAGAAGTATTTGGTAAAACAATAAATTGGTTTGAATATAATCACAATAATGAAAAGCATTGTTACAAATTCTATTTGAAATGCTTATTAAAAATGGGGGGAAGAACGTATGCGATTTAAATTAAGATCAGGAAAAAGAAAATGTTCTGCTCTGAAGATGGCACATTAAAACTTCGATTAACCGTCAATATCTTTTATATGTCATCGTCTAAAAAAAGTAACGTAAATTTGTTGCATGGTTTATAGTATTGCAACACATTTTTGCATATTGCTACTCTTATACTGACGTTTATACTGATCGTTTTGTAAAATGAAACACAATATGTATACATTATTCACTTTTATGAAATGTTATAAAAGTTAATAATAATGATATAATGTTGATACGAAATCCGTAATTATACGGAAAAGCCAGAAGTTCGCCATTAAACTATTCACATTAGTTAACGAACCACGTGAGCATTTAATTACGGCTTTCTTGGGGAGTAACTTGAAAAGGTATAATTTAGTCTGTTTCTTTTATATCCGTCGAGTTGCCGATATTGCAGTGACTATCAACATCATTCAGAAAACAATTAAGCCAGAAATTATACTGGCAATTACCCAATTAATGATGGGTTAGACATATAAAAATACAATCGGGTTCTTTCAAAATTCTTTTATCTTGAAATGATAAATGCTAATGAGACAAAAGATTATAAGATTTCTAATAACATAATTAAACGTGAAGATTACATTGAGCGAATTTTAAGGAAGAGCTCCGTTTCTTTCAAAGAAATGTTTGAACACTTTTTTTCCACATGATTAATTTTTAAGTTTGAATTAATTCTCTCAGTGCATAGTTTTTCAATCTGTTGAATGATCTTGAAAGTCATTTCATTCACGTTTATCAATTTCCCAATCTTTTCTAAATTAAATACCTTTGAGTAAGTTAGGACTGACTAAAAACACAGGCGA
Organism: Araneus ventricosus; assembly: GCA_013235015.1. Lineage (NCBI taxonomy): Eukaryota > Metazoa > Arthropoda > Arachnida > Araneae > Araneidae > Araneus > Araneus ventricosus. Next base: position 5,902 of record BGPR01004366.1, on the reverse strand, counting down.
TGTAAGCATCTGATACGAATGAATCGGGGCAGTGAATTTGGACGTCAAGAGATCTGCCAGTATATGAATGATAACACTAAAAAATAGCAGATTGAATTCATTTCTAATTTTCATTAAATGAATTACTACATAGAATTTCTATTAATAGTCCAGTTAACGAAGACCGAGTTTAGTTTAGTTTAGTTTAGTTTAGTTTAGTTTAGTTTAGTTTAG
>BGPR01004365.1:90201-105202 GCA_013235015.1 Araneus ventricosus | reverse complement strand
ATGTTAAAATGCAAGAATAATTTCTGAAACCACCATAAACTGTAAAAGTTCATTAAAATTTCACTAGTACCCCTACCATGCCAGAATTTATTTTGTTTATTTTAAATTAACGCTCTTTCGTCTTATTTAAAAATGTGCATTTGTATTCCTGATATAGTTTTTCTTGCATTCAAGATTGTAGAGTTTCTTTTAAGGGGAGTCAGTACCCCTATACCGCCAGTGTTAAATTGACCATTTTCTATGTACCTTTTCTCACAATCTATTATAGATACATGTTTGAATTTTTTTTATACAGTTTACATAGACATTTATCTCTATACTGAAGTGAAAATCTTACACAAATATTGCTTGGTTCAAAAAAAAATTTTAACTGAATGTCACTATGATTTTTCAAAAGATGCCGTTTTCTAACACGAGATCAGCAACATTAAGAAACATTTTTGGAATATTAGAAAAAATTTCACATCAGTATATACATTTATATGTATAAAATAGGTGGTAAAAATTTCCAAGAGCATATATAAAGTAGATTTTGAGGAAAAGGTACATGCAGTTTCAAAAATACCATTTTGGGATCATTCAAGTTAAAGGTAAAAATCTTGTGTTATACTAATCTGCTTACATTTTTTAAAAGTTTATTTTAACTTACTTCTAATATGAACACGAGCAAAAACTTATATCATTAGAAAGGTCTTGAAATGGAAATTTCAAGTATATAAAAATAAAAAAAAAATCGAATATTTGAAAGAATATCGGGTGCTGACTCCCCTCAGTTTCTTTTTTTTCACTGAAAAAAAAAGAAATTTGCGAGGGAGGGGGGATTGAGAAGACGTAAAGTATATCGGGTACTGACTCCCCTTAGTTTCTCTTTTTTCACTGAAAAAAGAGAAATTTGCGGGGGAGGGGGAATTGAGAAGACGTAAAGCTTTCATATTAATTGCAAGTTAACAAGAAATATAATATTAAGGACATGCTTAACGTTCCTGAAAAGTTGCCGAGGGGATTGATTTCATTTTATAAAACAACTCATTTCCTTAAGATCAAGGGAGGTAATGGCATTTATTTGTGTGATACATTTGTCTTTAGCTATACTTTTTCTTGAAGAAGTGTCGAATGAAATCTGTTTTAATCAAAGAAGAGAAATTTCTTAGTTTTAAAGAATATTCTACTAGCTTTAATGAAGAAATTTCCAGAATTTCAAGAAACTTTTATGACTTCCTCAATTTAAAAACTCCAGATACCAAATTGTAAATCTCATACTACCTACTGCTTGGCCTCATCTTTTTCTCGGATTCTCTGATACAATGAAATGTGGTCCACGAATTATTCCATTTTCATTTAAATATATTGGTAATGTAACATTTTTAGTTAAGTAAACCCCATTTAGTGCGATCTCCTTGAGACTCTTTGAACATAAACTGGTTTATAACAATAATTGATCATGGAAATAATAAAACAATTCTTAATTAAGAAAATAACAGAGATTGAAAACAATAGGTTATTTTATAATTCAAGGAAGTTTGCTATTTTCAGAAAATAGTTACGGCTGCTGAATTCTAATTAACGTACACTTAGAATACGGACTGATAGATGTATTTCACTAAAATTTCTGCGTTTTACTTTATTTTATGTAGTTTTCCCTATCACATTTTAGTAGTTTAGTATTTAACCCAAATGTAATTAAGAAAATCACGAATTTTAACTATTTTTGTTTACTAACAATGAGATTAAATACATTTTGAAATTTCCTTAATAAGTATTTAAAATTGATTTATTTTAATTTTTAATTATAAATACTTAATTTCCTTCTTCATTTTCTCTATTATGAATTCACTACAAAGATTTTTGGAGGAAAAAGGTATGTCAAAACCCCTTTTCGAAGAGTCAGGCGGTAAAAATGTATCGCAATAAATCATCCCCCTCCCCCAAATCATTTTCTTTTGTAACATGTTCTTGACACTAAGTCAATATTTGAATTCGCTCGTATGTTCTCTGACCCTGGTAAGTTCTTTTCTATTCTGTCCAGGGAGGATTTAAATGAAAGGGAGCATGTTAACAATACCTTTCAGTTGAACCCTTTATAACTGTAACCGGGGTTAGAACCTGGTCCAGGGCTAGAACCAAAAGGGCTAGTTCATACCGTTGCCGACAAGAAGGGACCCCTCACCTCTAAGCAATCACATGTTTGCTTAGAGGTGAGGTCCTGCTAAATATCACTGTCTATTTCTACTATACAATAGAACAGTATAATATAGTTCAAAACCATAATATCTACTATATAATAATGAAATGCGTATGTGTGTGTCTGTTTGTTGGCGCTCTACAGGACAGACAGCTTAACTTAAGAGTTTCCGAATCTAGTACGGACGTACTTTAAAGTGTGGGAATGTATGCCTTTGAGATATACAGTGGAATCTCCCTATAACGAAATCGCTTGGTTCCAGTTGAAAAATTCGCTATAGAGAAAATTTCGTTATACGGAGATTAGAGATTTTTGCAGTTATTTAAGTAAATTGACAAATTGCGATAAGTTCAAAAATATTTAATTATGACTTTCAATTAAAAATGAAGTAATATTTATCATACATTTGTTAAAATTATACTAATTTGTATTGTATAAATAAAATGTTCAAAAGTGAAGACAATCCACCAATTTAGAGAATAATATATACTAGTACGGATAAACATAAAATGCGCATTGCCACATCCCTTTGCTGTTTCCACCCCCGCTCCTCTCCGATTCTTGGAATCTTGACCCGTAGAAATGTTGCTCCTCTGTAGAAACCATATTCGTCCTCTATAGTAGAAACCCAGGTCCCCTACCCTTCACATAGCATTCTATTGTTATGTGTTATTGCTGGAATGAACAATGCGAGTGGTTCCAGAAACAGGCACGTGTGAGCGATTTGTTTGCACAGACATTAGCAACTTTCTTCAAAAATGACAAAAATCGAAACGATAAAGGTCTGAAAAAATTCGTTATAGAGAGACAACCACTTCGTTATATGGAGAATATTTTGAATGTTATTTAACATTCCGATTAAAAATTTCGTTATAGAGAGAAATTTGCTGTAGGGAGACTTCGTTGTAGGGAGAATCTACTGCATATATTTTAATTCTAGATATTTTAATTAATTAAGCGAAATTTTGGCGTTTCCTCGCAATAATTTTCAAAAATATTAATGCATGAAAAAGATTTTTACATTTCTTTTTAATTCAAAAAATTCTTTTTTCATGATACCGACTTAATTGCGATTACCGAATAATTTTTCCTCCATTTTAAAAAAATGTAAAAATATTTTTATATATGATTTCCAACAAGAATTTATTCCCATTCTTGCAATGAAAGTCAAACCCATTTCAGTATTTTCTAAGATCTTCAATGTTAGCAGATTCTGTTCTGTTAAAAATATCATAACTTCGCATACGTTTTCCATTCAAGAATTACACTTTGCACTTAAGCTATAGAAAGGCGATAAATGCTTTTAAAGTTTCAAGATGTTAGAGTTTTTCTCTCTATATGTGTAGATCTTAAGCACGACATAATATTTATTTCTGGATTAGGTTTGCCATATAATAAAATTTAATTGATTTCGATAAATTCTAAATCTATGGATATATTTATTTATGCGCTTATAAGAAAATGGGAATTTTCTTCATTTTAATAATAAAAATATGCGTAGTTATTGAATTATGCTATTAATTTACGCATTATAATTAGTTTAAGTTTGTACTTTCTAACCAGCTGTATAATGCAATAGCAGTAATAACTATCAGAATCTCAATGTGATTCCAATATGAAAAAAATTCTTATATTCATATTTTCTTCAACTTATTGATGTTTTCAAGATTTTTTTTCAGCTTGCTGATGTTACAGGTTTTTAATCCCTGCGTATTATTATCATTAATTTATATTTCAGAATTATATTTGGTATGCGATGTATTTTGAATGTGAATGAAGGGTTCAGATGACTGTCATGATTTTTATATTTTCTAATGGTTGCCATGGCTTTTATATTTTATCTTTTCTAGATATATCAAAACGTGCATTTCATCAGAAAATGGCCTATTTTTAGAGTAAACCCATCTACAGCAACTAATTCAACTTGTTGCTTTTTTAAGATTTTTTTTCAGTTTGCTGATGTTGCAGGTTTTTTTTTCCTTGCGTGTTAGGATGATCATTAATTTATATTTCAGAATTATCTTTGGTGTGGGATGTATTTAGAATGTGAATGAAGAGTTCAGATGACTGTCATGATTTTTATATTTTCTAATGGTTGCCATGGCTTTTATATTTTATCTTTTCTAGATATATCAAACTGTGTACTTCATCAGAAAATGGCAGAAAATTGTTTATTTTTACAGTAAGCCCATCTAAAGCAATTAATTCAGCTTTAATTTATGTGTTCTAATTAGCTTAAGCATGTACTTTGTAATTAGCCAAATATTGCATAATTTTGTAATTTAAATTAGAATTATGCATAATTAAAATGAAAAATAATCGTATTGAATCTCATATTTCCTAGACAGTCATTCTGCCCAACAGTTTTTACAACAAATGAATGGAAGGTATACAGTGGCGTAGCAAGTGTAAGTGGCGGGTCATAATATAATTTTTGACTCCACCCCCTCGTCATTAGTTACTCAGTTTGTGTAAACGGCGCCAGGGGCGTGGCATTTTATTCGCCCCCTCTTCGTGTTTGACATTCAGAAGTGATATAAACGCATTAAAGATTTGCCACCATAAAGTACTTACTCGTTACAGTGATAGTCGGTCGAACTTTCTTATGCGACAAAATACCGTCAGATTTGAATCACTAATAACTACGAGACTAATAATGCGAATAGAGAATATTACGAGAAATATGAGCATTTGTATTTGAGCATAGAATATCACGAGATATATGAGCATTTGTAGTAAATAATGCTTTACTGAGCATTCGCGAAATGTAGTTCTATATATTGTCAACCGATGGCGCCATCAAAAGCTTCTCTAAATAAAATATAAGAAAGGCGCAGTTCGGGACCGTTCTGTAGATTTTTCGTGAAAACGTCGGGATAAAATCATAAAACAAGTATTTTGTCTCAATATGTAATTTAATTATCAATCACTTTAATACAATATTTACACAGAGTAGCATAATGGTTACAGAATTGATAAGTCACAAGTTTATCGCATGTAGCAAGAGTCTGTGGTAGCTTATGATTTATCTATTCTGTAACCATTATGTAGCAAGGGTCTGTGGTAGCTTATGATTTATCTATTCTGTAACCATTGTGGAGCAGGGGTCTGTGGTAGCTTATGATTTATCTATTCTGTAACCATTGTGTAGCGAGGGTCTGTGGCATCTTGTGATTTATCTATTCTGTAACCGTTGTGTAGCAAGAGTCTGTGGTAGCTTGTGATTTATCTATTCTGTAACCATTATACTTCTCTGTGTAAATATTGTATTAAAGAGATTGATAATTAAATTACATATTAATACGAAATACTTGTTTTATGATTTTATCCGACGTTTCCACGAAAAATCTACGGTGCGGACCCGAACTGCGCCTTTCTTCTTTATCCCAGTCGTCATCAGCGGCTTAACAAGCGTTGAATATGTCAGAGGTATAGAATTATTTTGACACCCGCTTCATCATATTTTACTTTACCCCCTCATCATACTTTACTTTACTTCCTCATCATATTTTATTTTACTTCCTCATCATATTTTACTTTACACCCTCATCATACTTCACTTCTTCACCATATTTTACTACCCCCTCATCATACTTTACTTTACTTCCTCTTCATATTTTACTTTAACCTCTCATCATACTTTACTTTACCCCCTCATCATATTTTTTGGTATAAGCGTAGTAATATTTTGGTTCCATGGCGCCCCTAAAACTGTTATCCGCGAATCTATACCACCCTTGATTTTGTGTTTCCTGGAGCACAGCATAATCAAGGATGGAAAAGAAAGAAAATTGAATGGATGTAGATATAAAAACTCATTATATTAAAAACTCCCAAAAAGTCCTTATATCAAATTGATCTGATGCAATCATTTTTAATTAGATTTTCTATTCCTTTATTTTATTTTTTAAAATTTAATTTTATAAATAATTTTTTCATTCCAAAGCAAGCAGATATTCTTAACTGGTTTAAAGCTCAAATTCCGATTACCAGGTGATTACCTTATCTTTGACAGAAAGGAATAAAAACACTAATTCCTTTCATTCTCTTAAATGCATTTTTGGAATGAAAATAAACAAATAAAGAACATATTTTTCATATTATTTTAAAACAAATAAAGTTCTGTAGAATGTCGAGAATAATTAGTAAAATCGAAAATGACGCGAGGCTGTCTTCTTCAAAGAGCCGCTGATGTTATAGGCGTAGGACTACATTTCTCGCGTGTCTTTTGTTTCTCGAAGTTTCTCGGATTCTGTTCGTTACTCGCAGTACTCTTTTGTTTCTCCAAGTTATTCGCGATACTCTTTTGTTTCTCGAAGTTACTCTCAATTCCCTTTTGTTTCTCTGAAATACTAATGTATGGAAAATTGGCGAAATAAAATGAAATTAAGGTTAAAATGAAAATTGTTTTATTTCTTAATAAAATACATTACAATGTCAATTCTTATGGTTTGAATTATTAAATCACTGAACTACAATTCCGATTTTCAAATTTTTTTTTGTAACTTCTGTTGTTACCCTTTATCTCTAAAATAAGACATTAGTTATATTTTTAACATATGTAGTTACCGAGATATAGAGGATCTCCCATACAACGTTTTTTGTGGCGTTCTGGCGTGTGAATCAAATTCCTTCCTGAGACCCCAATGGGAGGAACGTGGTCCTACGTAAAAAAATAACGGATGAAACTCAATGAATATGCTGAAAATAATACATTTGTTTATTTGTTTTAAAATTTACAAAATTAAGAAAACAAAACATACATCCTCTTAAACTCTTTAAACTGCCAGTTTTCATTATATAAGCTTAAAGTTCAATTATTAATAAATTATTTACAATGAAATATGTACATTAAATTTCATCTCGTTTTCATCATAAGTGTGCGTCGACTTGTTTAACTTGCTTTTACTACTTATGACGTTTTAAGTTTTAAACCCAAATTCGAAAAGTTTTTGAGTTCATATTAAGAACCAAATCATATGAATTTTATCAATTTAAACTTGCAGGATTTCTATGTACAGGGTGTGCATAAATGAAGCGACTCATTTCAAAAATTCAAATTTAAGAAAAAACTAAAAATGTTAGAACTACGTTTTTTTAAATAAGAGCGTATCTCAAAAAGTTTTTTTCAGGAAGGTAACCTGGCGTTACGCCGTTCTAAATTTGTTACAGCGGGAAATTTCCGTACGCATTGGCTACCGATCAACAGAAGTCGATGCGTGTTTTCTGGTTTCTTTTTCTAGTTTTTCTTAAATATCACGAAAACTCTTCAGTTTTCACACTACATGTGAATTAACAAATTTAAGATCCTAAAATTCCCTACAAATACATCCTTTTATTTTACTTCCAGTTTTAATATTTTCTCAGATAATGGCTCTAAACACATTTTTGATTTCCAGTAATTTACGACCCCCTAAACGACTGAAATGACATGTTACCTATCTGAAAAAAAAAAAAAACGTTTTGAGATGCTCTCTCATTCAAAAAATAGAAAACAAACCGTAATTCCAACATTTCTTTTATTTATTAATTTTAAAAATCAGTCACTTCTTTTGTGTACACCATGTATATGTTACCGGCAATGTGTGAAACGCCGGCATTCTATAGAATACCTAGGCATTTTATAGAATGCCGGGCGTTTTTAGGCAAAGTATGAAATATGAGATTTATTATATACTTTTCCTAGGCATTGTATATAATACCTAGGCATTTTATAGAATGACAAATGCTATTTAGGCAAAGTATGAAAAAAGTTCATAATAAGGCTATTATTTAAAAGGCGTGCATTCCTCAAAAATACAAATGTTATTTAGAAAAAATAATAAAAGAGTACCATTAAAAAATCTTTAATTCAAAATTCGTAAAGCAAAATGAAAGTTTTCATATCAAAGTTTATGCCTTTCTTATGAAAGAAAACAAAATAAATTGTGAATCTACTTATTACATCAAGGAAGCAAATAATTTAATTTTGAATTGCACATAACTTTATTTCTTATATAATCAAATCGGCGATTTATTTCATACTTTGCCGGTTTGTCATTTGGCATTCTATAGAATGCCTAGGAAATGTGTGAAATATAAATCGTTTCATACATTGCCGGCAAGTTTTAGGCATTATATACAATGCCTAGGCATTCTATAGAATGCCGGATTTCAAACTTTGCCGGTAATATATATATGAAGGGTAGGATTAAAATGAATCATAAAAACTAGTTATTGAAACCAAAATAAGAAAATATATATTTTGTTAAAGTGTCATCCTTAAAACATTGGCAGCACAAAAGTCCATGCTGATGTTAATTATTTAAAATTCCAAAATTCATCGCAAAGGGGGCAGCCGTTGAAGTTCTTCTGGAAAGTTCGTCCCAATTCCCGAAAGGTTAAGAACCGCTGTCCTTGGCAATGGAATAAAACCACGGACACGCGGGAAGGCTTTCAGCAAATTGATTTGGAATAGACCCCTCCGCGGCCGAAACCCGCATTTGTATGCGGCATTATTAGCAGATCGTGGGTTGGACTTTAACACTAAAGCTCGCGGCAGATCCTATCTCTAAAAGAAGTCATTGCTCATCGTCAGGGAAGACACGGCAGAATTTTCGATTTCTGATTTCTTCCGACCCCCACCGTAATTGAAGGTGTCAATTTAACGAAGATTGTTCAATTCGGGCCGCACTTTTTTTATATATATATTCGGTTCTGTGGTTTTTATAAATGGCATAAAAACTTATTTTCTTAACGAATTATGCAAAATAACGTAAGATTTATTAAAAAGTGTCAGTCATGGACAGCAATTCTTTAAATAATTTATTTGTTTATATAAATATATATTCTTCTATACGCTTTCGATTTTTTTATATCATTTTCATTGTATTTTTCTTTTAGACCAGAATTTTTCCTTTTTCAATTGTCTTGTGCTTTTTGAGTCGATAGCGAAAAAAAATTTATGTTTTTTTTCTATGTCGTTAGCAGAAAAAAGCACTTATTAATATCATAGGTGGGCTTCCCCTCCTGACGAGCGGCTCGCCATGATATTTTTCAATTTATTAAACTTTGCCTTCTTTTTCTGTCCTTTGTTTCTTGTATGTTTTTGAATTTTTGTATTTTGTTTCTTGTTTGTTTTGATATATATTTATTAATAGTATTTTTAAATAAAAAGAAGATAAGTGGAATCATAAACAAGACTTATCGGTTTAATTAGTGTTACTTCCTCAAGTTACAAGGAAGCGATTGAGAATGAGCATTGTGGTTTCGAATCATGGATACAAATATAAGTAATATCTATGATGGCGCTATATTCCGGAAATTTTTCACATAATATCCAAACGAGGACAAATTCACTCAAGGCTAAATTTAACGTGCATTTAACGCACTTCGTGGTCAAATTAAGAATCAGATCCCTAGATACAAAATCCAAAATCTTAATAGTTTCCCAACAAGTCATTGGACCTCTGAGTATCAGTTAACATTCTTTAAAAGAGCACTTGAAAGTTGATAAACAACTTGAAATACATCTCTTCTTTCGAATTTTAAATAAACAATTTTTTAAAAGCGTATATGTGCAAAACTGGCTTGTTACTGTCTGGATAACAGAAACAATGTTCTGCTGGTCTGGACACGAGAAAATGAAGAGCAGACCCGCCCTTACCATCCCCGTTCGTCTTGGACGTTCTGTGATAAGTTGCATTCGAATTTCTGGAAGGAAAAGGTTGGGGTGAGGGCGGGCATTACTTCAATCGTCCACTTCTATATGAGGATGAGAAGTTGGAGTTTAAATAGGTTCTCGCTTCCCTAGAGAGTATAATAGCAATGGTGTTTGTTGCACATTTTGGGAAAATCGCCGATGACGGATGGGACCTGTGTCTGAGGTGTGGTAGCATGTGCTGTTATTAATGGGGGAGGGGGGCTATTATGCGTCGGCCACAGAGCCCGAATATACTTTTCGAGACGGCCAGCTCATTCAGTTCACTCCGATTCATACGGCGGGTGGGGGGTTGAGGATAATTTTTTATGAGTTCCATTTGCGACAACAACAAATTCCATATAACATCGTGCTTGGAGATTATCCCAATTATGTATCTGGATGACAATCAAAGTACTCGGTTTACAGAAAAATCTAGATGATTTCTTAATGGAGCAAAAGGCAGGAAAATTATAAACCATTATTAAATAATTAATCACTCATTATTCATATTTAAATCAGCGGTTCTCTTCTTTATGGCATTCTCCTAGAAGCGCATAAAATAACAAAAAGAGGGAGCGTAAGTCATAAAACGAGGAGCCAAAATTCGAAAACTAGTTATTAAAGTAAGAAAAGACACGTTGTGATCATAAAGAATAAAATATTTTCTTGAAAATAGATAAATACATATAAGTGACACAGAAGATATTTTGATATTAATTATTAGTGGAGTAACAGAGATAAATGACACCCGAAGAATACTTTTCTTTCGCACTCCTTAATCATATTTGGCAATAAATAAAGGTGTTTATTTTGCATACCTGCTGCCCTCGTTCCCCCCATTATTAGCAGCCAGGGCATTTGTAGCCCCCTTGCACTCTCGTTGCTTTGTTATTATTAACAACTCAATACTCAGCCAATTCACTAATCAGTTGCTACGGTTCTATTTATCACTCAATATTCAGTCAATTCACTAATCAGTTGCTACGGTTCTATTAATCACTCAATATTCAGTCAATTCACTAATCAGCTGCTACGTTACTATTAACGCATTCACGCTGGCGCTGCAATTCATGTTTCTTTCCCATGGGTGGCTACTCTAAAAGCGCTTTGCTTTATAGGGCGGCGCCGTACTAAAGTGAAAAATTAAATTTTACCGCAACGATAACCATTGCTATCATTAATTAATTCTTAAATTTCTATTATTTTAATTTTCAACTGTATGGACTTTTTCTAGTTACTAAATGAAATAAATTGTTGGTGGTACGAACCTCCTGATGAAACATTCAAGTGCGAGCCACCGGTGGTACGCGCCGCCTGATGGGAAATATCAGTGCGAGCCACCGGTGGCACGCGCCGGCGTGAACTTGTTAATCACTCAATATTCAAACAATTCACTAATCAGTTGTTACGTTACTGTTAATCAATCAATACTCAGTCAATTCCCAAATCAGTTGCTTTATTACTATTAGTTACTTAATACTTCGTTACAGTATTTTTAGAAAGTTATTGGAATGAGGATAAAATATACAATATACAACAAGCTGCAATAAACGAAGGAAGATGTTTACTCACTTCATAAATCATAGATACTAAATTCACAAATTAAAATAAAGCTTTATTTTTTGATTGAAGTAAAAGAAAATCTATTATAAGAGGGAGATATATAAATGTTTTTGTAGAAATTCGGATCTCTATTTCGAAAAGGTAATGTTTTTTGTTTTATTCTTTTGTCTTGTCTTCGTCTGGGGTGCTTGCATCAACTGTTGATTTCCATGCGTGACGATTTTTACATGACTCAATTAAGAGAAAGGATGCCGCCTGAAAATACAGTCAAACCCCGTTATAACGAACCCTCAACGGACCGACTCAGAAGTTCGTTTTAACCGAGGTTCGCTGTATCCGTATTTGCAAAAAAATGCCCTAACATACTAAGGTACTACTTCTATAATAAACTTTTTAATAACATAATATTTTCATTAGCAATTAGGGACAAACCAAGTATTAAATAATATACTCAATAATAAACAAACTAAACATTTATCTTTTTTTACTTATTTGCTAATCCACTACATTGAAAAAAGATGTTATTTTTGGTTGAAAAGTTTTCGATTTTATGTACAACCCGTCAATTTTTTATCCACTATTTTAAATAGGTCCACAACATGTTCGTCGATGTTTTCTGTGGCGAAAAAAATTGTTCAAAATGTTTTTGCATCTGCAATTGAAGGCCATGGCTCGTCTTGTTCTTCCTCCATATCTGAAGAGGAATCTACAATAGAGTTGTTTTTTTCATTTACTAATGCCACGATATCTTCCTCACTCACTTCTCCAGATGTAATGACATGGTCTTCACAACATTCGAAATGTTCGATTTCATTTTGAGAAAAAGCATTCACTCCATGCTTTTCTGCTCCGATAGAAAAAGCTTTTCGCTTCCAAACGTTAGCCATGATCACTGAAAAGTTCACAGAATGATAAGCTAAGGAATTAAACAAAAATGGCAGAGAAAACACGTGATTGCTCCTGGGTTGTCTGACCAGAAAGTGCCCCCCCTTCCCTGGTTGACATAGGCCAGGTGTCCACCGGGGCGAGGAGGGGAGATAGAAACTGTAAAGAGCCTTGCCTGTTGTTCCTTTGTTCCACTTATGGGGTTAGCAGCGACTCTAACAAAGGTAAAATAGGCGAGGAATGTGGTCTCTGAACCAACAACCATCTCTGTTGACTTGAGCACAATTAGTAAAGAATGTACCTTTGGGTAAGTGAAAAGTTTGGAGTTTTAGAAATTTTCAGTTCGCTATAACCGAATTTCTAGCGTTTGTTGTTCGTTGTAAATGTATGAAAATACATTATTAACTTATGACTTCAGTTGGGACCATGTGAAAGGTTCTGTAATGTCTTGGCCTAGGTGTGACGAAATAATTTCAAGCTTAGGTTGGCCTAAGTACTTTATTTAATACAGCAATAATTAAGAGACACTTCTCGCAGAGAAATCTTGATTAAATATGATTATTTACAAAGTAATCAACAAAATCATAGTTCTAGAACGTCAAAGTTCCATGAGCAATTAGTCCATGAAGACTAGTAATCATCGGATGGATAACTACCACCTATCAACGTGATACTAAACCACGAGACTGCCAGGAGTGCTCGCAAGTTCATGAGCCGAGAGTTCGGGGATGACGATTCCTCGGGGTGCCTACCAAAGTCCGACTTCAGTCGGGACTTTCACTCCGCTGATCACACAGCTTTCTTCGGTACTCCGGAGCCTGAAAAACAGTTCGAGACTCCTCATCCGTTTTCTCTCCGTCGTCTCTCCTCGAACATCAGTTTTTATTCACTCCCACAGGGAGTGGAGCTCCGTCTATCTTTTCCTTCACTGGATAATGGTACTCTGGTTGACCAACAGCTCCCTTCCTAGTGGTCAATCCCTATTATGGGAAGGTTCTTGAGTTTTCGCCACCACCGGCCTCTTCAGGAATGACACCAAAGGGTACCGCTAATGTGTTCGCTGACAGTGATTGATTCATCGGCATTGTGGCGGCCCTCTGTGTGAAGTCCTTTCTCTTGCACCCGTCTCGTTAGCGATGTCCAGGTGCAACTCCTGCTGTTCGCCGCCAATATCAAAAGGACCGGCACTCTTTTTCTCATGGGGATGTTGCTCGCGGGAAGGAAACCTTACAGTTCGCTGTAACCGAGCGTTCGTTATATCCCGGGTTCGCTATATCGCGGTTCGACTGTATTATCATGTAAAAAAAAACAGCAGTGAAAATTCTACTTTAGATTTAACTAGCTAAGAACCCGGCGTTCCTCGAGATCCATATAAAATTACTTCGTTCAGTTACGTATTGCTCTTCGTCTGGGGTGCTTGCATCGCTGTTGATTTCAGCCGTGACGATTTTTGCTTATTCAATTAGAGAAAGGATGCCACACGAAAATACAGTCAAACCCCATTATAACAGCGAAGACCCTCATGGACCGACTCAGAAGTTCGTTTTAACCGAGGTTCGCTGTCATGTTGCAAAAAAAAATGCCTAACATACTAAGGTACTACTTCTATAATAATAAGCTTTTTTAATAACATAATATTTTCATTAGCAATTAGGGACAAACCAAGTATTAAATATTATACTCAATAAACTAAACATTTATCTTTTTTACTTATTTGCTAATCCACTACATTGAAAAAAGATGTTATTTTGGTTTGAAAAAGTTTTCGATTTTATGTACAACCCGTCAATTTTTTTATCCACTATTTTAAATAGGTCCACAACATGTTCATCGATGTTTTTCTGTGGCGAAAAAATTGTTCAAAATATTTTGCATCTGCAATTGAAAGGCTATAATAATTTGTTCTTCCTCCATATCTGAAGAGGAATCTACAATAGAGTTGTTTTTTCATTTACTAATGCCCTCTTCCTCCTCACTTCTCAGATGTAATGACATGGTCTTCACAACATTCGAATGTTCGATTTCATTTTGAGAAAAGCATTTCGCCTTTTCTGCTCCGATAGAAAAAAGCTTTTCGCTTCCAAACGTTAGCCATGATCACTGAAAGTTCACAGAATGACTAAAGAGATTAAAAAATTGGCAGATGATTTCTCCTGGGTTGTCTGACCAGAAAGTGCCCCTTCCTAGTTTGACACTAGGCCAAGTGTCCACCAGGGGAGGAGGGGAATTGAAGCTAGCAAGAGAGCCTTGCCTGTTTGTTCCTTTGTCCCTTATGGGGTTAGTAGCATTTCCTTAACAAAGGTACAATGTGATCTCTGAACAGAGTATTGCATGCAAAGGGTATGCTGTAGAAGTTGGTTGACTTGAGCACAATTAGTAAGTGTACCTTTGGGCAAGTGAAAGTTTGGAGTTTTAGAAATTTTCAGTTCACTTCATAACCGAATTTCTAGCGTTTGCTGTTCATAAACGTATGAAAATACATTAACATAGGACTTCAGTTGGGACCATGTGAAAGGTTCGCTGTAACCGGGCGTTCGTTATATGCCGGGTTCGCTATATCGCAGTTCGACTGTATCGTATAAAAAAAAACAGGGTGAATTCACTTTAGATTTTCTTCACAGAACCCGGCGTTCTCAGGATCATATATTTTTCTTCTGGCCTCCTGTTTTTTTTCTTCCCCCTACAAATAT
>BGPR01004365.1:21510-84135 GCA_013235015.1 Araneus ventricosus | reverse complement strand
ATTCGTATGCGAGAAAGTTTTGGGGAGGCCACTCCCGCTGGTTTGGTAGGTGTTTCCAAAAGGAAATTTCCAACCTCCGTTGCTCCATTTTTGGTGATTTCTTCTAAACGAACCACACGACGCACTGCACCTTTTCTTATTTAAAAGCCTTGCTTTTAAACAAGAGAGGTTAAACATCAGCACCCATAGTGGCATCCTGTGTGCTAATAACGAACAAACAGAAAAACTTGAGGATCAGCCCCTACACGAGGAATCTTAGCAACAGGAAAAATAACGAAGTTAAACGAATAAGTTCTGCAGTTGGATGCAGTTATACAAGTCCGATGCGGATATACTGTAATACAACTATTTTCCTAAAACATTACAGAAAAATTCAAATGCTCCATTGTTCCAAAATTAATTTTTGCATTATAGGTAATATGCTTTACAATTCTTGAAGATCAGTTTGGCACAAGAAACTAATCACTATTAGGTACAGTTTAAAATAGATAGATAACTCGAAATTCACAAAAAGATAGTTGGTTCGCAATTGCATATTTGCACCCAATGTTCGATCGCCTATGTATCGATGTTCTTCCACACGTTTGTGCTGAACACATTAAAAATGTTGGCGGACAGCATATTAGGAATAAATATGCAGGGTGATTCTGCACCAATGCGACAAACTTGCTGGAGAAGTAGGGTGCATAAAGATGATTCGGAAACACACAGCATTGCAGGGTTTGAAATGACTTTTTCATGCGGTAGAGGGGGGCTGTATGGGAACTAGACTGAACAAGTGCTTTGAAAATATTTGGGGTGGCATTGTTGGAGGCAACCTCATAAGTCTTTTCCTCATGCCTCCTCCTCTCGGGAGGTAGAGAATGCTTGATTTTTATATAGAGTTTTAAAACAATCAACTAGAAAAATTAGAATAAATTTAAATAATAAAAAAATTTCACTTAAACTTTAAATAAAAACAACAAATTTTTTTATAAACAACCAAATTTAGATAATAAAATTTAAAAAAATGTTTACGTCGCGCGCAATTGCAGCTGCAAGCAAAAAACAAAGAGCAATGGAAATCAATATCATTCAAAGAAAGCCAAAAAAATAACAACAAAGATACACTCAGAGGGAATCGGAAAAAAGCAAGGAATCCATTCTAGTCCATTGGACTAGTGTTTCTTTAAAAATTTGCTGATTCCTTTTTTTCAAAAGAAAGTTAGCGTGGGATTGTGATTACGTGAGGACATTTTTTTTCTCTTTTTTCTCTATTCTCGGCATGGGATAAGTTTATTTTTATGATGGCTACTTTTAAAAGCCAGATGGCTGATATTTTTAATCGATCTTATTAGCATTTTTATGCTTGTGTTTGTTTTTCCTCTTCCTTTTGAAATAATGCTTTTTGATGTATAGATCTCCTTTGCCTTTTGTTGGGAAATTTCGGGCTAAGAGAAGCTATATTTGGCGTAATGCAAGCTTCTTACAGAAAAAATTTCCAATTATTATTTTGAATCCATTTAGAATAAAGTCCTTAGCCCTTGAAAAAATAGACTAGAATGGATTCACGTTTTTTTTTTTTTTTTGGCGATTCCCTCTTAGTTTATATTCGTTTTTTGGCTTTCTTTGAATGATATTAATTTTTATATAGAATGTCCTGATGGAACTTTTCGAAGAAGAATAAATATCTGAGTTGCTGCGCCGCTCCATGTAGTTCCAGCATGGTGGAACCCACGCTCATTTCACCAGTGAGGTCAGGTAACCCCAAATTTTTATATTTGGGCGACACTGGATCGAGCGGGGTGGTCCGGTTCATTGTTCTGCTAGATCGCCGTACCTAGCAAACCTTGACTTCTCCTGGTGTCATATGGAAGCAAAAGTGTTGGATATCCCCGCTGATTCAGTTACAGACCTTATCGTTTGCATTTCTGTTTCAGTCGGGGAGGTTAAAGATACAAATGAAATTTTCCAAAACATTATTGATTTTATCCAGCGCCTATGTCAGGCCCATGATAGAGCATGTGGTCAAAATTTAAAACACCTTCTGCAGCATTTGAGCGTCTTGCCAATGTTAAAGATTAAAATGCTTTGTTACACTTACTTGTTCTTGCTCCATTTCTTTCTTCTCTTCCTTTTAGTTCTTTTTGCTCTGGCTCGTGAAAAAGACGTTTCAGATCCTACAATAATACAGGGTTCCCACTTATATCTGTTACATCCCGCTTAACTTCTGAACGGTGACAGCTTGGGCCATAAAATTGGTGTCTAGGTATAGTAAAAAGGCTATTTGCTACTCCATGGGACAACTTACAACGCCATCTATCGGCAAATTTTGGAATTAGCGGTCCTATCTCGTAAATGGTGAAAGATACGATAAAAAAGTCAATTAGAAGGTTGTAAATATTTGTTTGGTCACGATTTCAAAAATTGTCATGTCATAAAGAGTGAAAGATAGAAACTGAGACACATCCTGTCTTTCTGGATCATTTATTTATATTGCTCAAAATGCTCTCGGTTAGCCACTATACACATTTGCACTCTGGACTGGATTTCTCGCTTCGCTCGCGTTTCACGACGCCATAGGGTTCAAAATCGCAATCAAGCAAATGTTCATTTTTTACATTCTGTTTTGAGTATTAAGGTGCGCAAGGCATCTTTTCGTACTAAATCGAGAGTGCTCTACAACTTTCTAATTGACTTTTTTCTCGTATCTTTCACAGTTTACGAGATAGGATCGCTAATTCCAAAATTTGCTGATAGATGGCGTTGTAAGTTGTCTCATCGAGTAGCGCATAGCCTTTTTACTATACCTAGACACCAACTTTATGGCCTAAGCTGTCATTGTTCAGAAGTTAAGTGGGTGTAACGGATATAAGTGGGAACCCTGTATATGATTCCGAATCTTTTTTATGCCCTCTGCCCCACCTAAAAGTTTGTCTCACTGGTGCTGAATCAAATTGTAGAACGTTGGATTATCCTCTCATTCATCAAGAACATTTGCATACAAGACCAGGCAGTAATGGGTGGGAATCCCTAGTTTATTTGGAAATCAAGTTGAAAATTATTTCGAAATGATACATAATATCTTTTTCTGTAGTGGAGTGTCAGCGATAAAACTGAATAATTTCCTCTTTTTTTGTTTCTCCATATTCTATACAAAAAGGCTGGTTGTTGTCCAATGAATGTTACTGTACGAAGGGCTTAATTTGGCAATATCTTCTCATTCATCAAGAATATTTGCATACAAGACTAGGCAGTTATGGGTGGGAATCTCCAGTTTATTTGAAAATCCAGTTGAAAATATATTTCGAAATGATACATAATATCTTTTTCTGTAGTGGAGTGTCAGTGATAAAGCTGAATAATTTCCCTTTTTTTGTTTCTCTATATTCTATACAAAAAGCTGGTTGCTGTCTGTCCAATGAATACTACTGTACGAAGAGCTTAACTATATTTTATGCTATATCATTAATAAAGCCGTCTCATAAATACAAGCTCATACGGTTTTAGCATACATTTATTATAACTGTTTCAGTATAGCTTGTCAAGAAAAAGGTTTGAAAACATCTATATGACATCCACTAATAGTTAATGATATATTACACTAACATTTAGCGTTTTATAAGATATTTCCTTCCACGCGAGATAAGGCACAGTAAAAAGTAAAGAAATCACCTTCACACATTTCGTAATGAGTGGTATTCTGTCATATTCCCGTTACCATGTGTCAAGCAAGAAAATTCGCACATGTGGTTGCATACAGAATTTGCTACAGCAACGATGTAAAAAAAGCAACAAAAAGAGGGGGGGGGGGGGGCTGAATCACACATGCGACAAGAATTTTAATCCGAGGGTCAGCCAGACAGCTCAAACGATTTTTCACCGCCTGCTTTGTGACATGTGAGGGAGGAAGGGGGGCCTTCAATTTGGAAGCTCTTTATTCGCGCCAAGATCTGTTTGATCGGATGCTAAGCAAGTGGTTAGCTTCAGATTGTTA
Organism: Araneus ventricosus; assembly: GCA_013235015.1. Lineage (NCBI taxonomy): Eukaryota > Metazoa > Arthropoda > Arachnida > Araneae > Araneidae > Araneus > Araneus ventricosus. The sequence goes on along the minus strand of BGPR01004365.1, from coordinate 80,159 downwards.
TCGTTTGGGGTTTGAGTACATTTTGCTTTAAACCATGCGATGTTTTTTCTCTGCTGTAAAGGAGAAAAATGATGTCACATGACATATTTTTGGCAAAGAATATTTGAGATAAGATTTATCTTAAATGGAAACGAATGGCCATTTGGGGGATAAAGTTTGCGAAGCAGCGTGTGTCTGCAAAAGCGAATATTTCGAAAAGATTTATACTTCTGAAAAAAAAGAATTTCGTTTACGTTTACAAAGTTACTGATGAAACAATGTAGTTAAAAACATTCCTCTGTTTATTTTTAAATTTAAAATATTTGAAGTTTTATGCTTTTGAAATAATAATTTTAAGATATTTCACAGAGAAGTAAATTACTAGGAAATTTATCTTTTATTGAAATCTGGGAAAAGATCACCTGTCAAAGAATCCTAAAAATTACCTACAAAATGCATTCTGATTTTTTTGTTTAAGCATAAATTGAAATTTCAAAGTACTGTTTTCGGATTATTATCAGTATATATTACGATTGAAGACACAGACTTGCATCCCCATTAAAGTTCTCACATCTGGTAGGTCCTTGATCAATTTAGATGGGCATCAGTGGAAAATAAAACTCACAAAATAAATTTAAAAAGTGAAGTAAAGAAATAAAATAAAAATAATAGCGTACACTCGCCAATTCATAAAAATGCATTCATTAAGTCATTTTTTAGGGATTGAGAAATTTTGCATCAATTGAAAATACAATAATCCGTTATTTTAACAGACTAACCGAGTGAAAGTGTGTTCCTGAAATACCGTTAAATCGTAATCCGTTATCCGAATCGAAATCCGTTAAATCGTAAAATGTGCCATGAGCAGTATTTAAAATAGAATATTACACAAAACATTTAAGGCGACCATGGGCCTTCAAAATCATTTTTTTAAATGGTGAACTAATCAGTTTGAAAGTTTATATACATTAATAAAAACACTATATAATAGAATACACAAAATGCCACTGGAATATATTTATTTATGTCTGAGTTATGGATATAAATGTAATTTTTAATAACAATTAATGGCCTTTATGATAAATGTTCCAGGAGCTCCAAAATGATTCGAAATCACTCTAATTTTTTATTAGTTACTCTAACCCTTTTGAAACAAAAATTGCGATTAATTTTTATGTTTCAGAAAGGAATTTCAAATTGAACTCACATAATATCACGAAAATATTGATTTTGTAAAAAAATATATGTCTCCAAAAATATTATATGGAAAAAATATTTACATTTTAATAACAAAATAACTTCTATATGAATGCCAAAAATTATTCTCCGTATATGTTTTTATATAAAATGTCATGAAATTTGAACAAAAATTCAAGTGCCTGGAATATTTATTATAAAGGCCATTAATAGTTATTAGTAGAACCCGTGACTCAGAAATTAATAAATATATTGCAGTGAAATTTTGTGTGTTCCCTTATATAGTGTTCTTATTAATTCTTGCGAAATTTTAAATTGATTAGTTTAAAATTTGAAAAAATGACTTTGAATGTCCCTGGTCACCTTAATGTACACATCATATTAGTAAAAAGAAAAACAAATTCCGAATTGCACTCAATATACAACTGCTTTCCCGCTGAATCTCAGTAATTTGTACCATAAAATCCGAAGTGTGTAGATTCGAGATCTCTTAAATCGCGGATCTACTGTATCGTAATGGAAAATCCAGTATTAGTTGTCGTGTAATTTGTTGTAGGAGGTTTTTATATTTCTGCATAGCTCACGTTCATAATCTTGTTTGTGATCTGGAGCTCTTTTTCTGAATAGATGAAAATGGTTGTTTGATCTTTACGCTGTACAATTCATTGGCAAACACTCTTCTTCGTCAAATAGATTCTAAGATAGATATTGGTTTCTTCAGAGGGAAAGAGGTAATTAAGTTGCAGATAGAAAAGAATTGTTGGGACTTCCGACTGTCACATCATCTACTGTTCTACCGTCATGAAAAAGAACCCTGAACAGGGCTGTCTCAAGTAGACGAGTCGAAAAAAAGGAGGGAAAAGGGTATAAAATCAACCGTAACATTTTGCAAACTAAGCGCACTTCGTTAGGCGAGGAATTCGTTCTCGACCGCAGTACAAAGCGAAATGAGACTTCCGCCGGTTCTATCAGCCTCAAATGAAATAAAGCCCTTTCCTTCACCCCCAAAATGCAGTAGAATATTCCGTTTCCCTAACGACCGCCACATGCATGTCTGGTGTCTAGGGTTTTTCTCGCGGCGGTAGGAAAATACAATGGTCTCATGGACTGAGGTCGGGCTTCTGAAGATACGAGTTAAATGTTCAATTTTTCCGTAACGAGCACACTTTCGTACATTTGTCCAGCGTCGTGTCACACTTTTAAAATTATTAAATTAACATTTACTTTAAAAATAAATTCATGTCACACTCTCAAAATTATTTATGTACTTTAAGAATTAATTCACATGAAGTTTTAATTTATTTCAACGTAACTCTGCATCGCAGAATTTAATTGCTAAAAAGCCGTGGACTACTTTTATTTCTTTATTCAAATCCTGGTCACGGCACCATTTTATATTTATATGTGTTTATTTACTCACTTCAAATTTTTGACATGATAAGAAATAAGGATGAGATGTGTATATTATACTTGATATTTGTCTATTGAGGTGGGGCCCCCTCTATAATTAGAAATTTAACGTTGCATTATTACTACTGATTAATCAAGATTCTTCTTAAATGCATTGGTTGTTTTTTTGTGTCAAATTGTTAAATAAACGTTTAGACTTTAAAACCCTAATTATGTATATGTAATTCATTTATGCATTCTGAGGTTTTTTAAAGTATGTATCCATGATTCTGGTATTTTATTTTTTTCTTTACTTAGAAAATGAACCTTGGGTATTTAAAAATAAAACACACAACGCAAAATAAAATGTACTAAAAGTCTTGTCAGGAATAAATTGCTAATTTGATGGTATGATTTAATTGCTTCATGCAAATTGCTTTTATAAGTAACTGTCATTGTTGACAGCAGTTATCTAAATTTTGAACTGATGATCATGTGTATTAATTACTGGTAACATAGTAATTATTAGCTTATTGTTCAGCACCACACCAGGAAGCCTCTCCATGAAATGCGATGACAGTATCTTCTGGATCTGTGGTTCTTATTTTTCACAAACATAGATAAAGACCCCGAGAGGAATGTAAGAGTTCTTTAGCGTGGTTGCTAGTTAACTTACTGCGGAATTTTCACTAATACGAATAACACTTTTACATTAAAAATGTTTTCATATTAGTGAGAAAGAAGTTTATTGGCAATAACTTAATATGATGAATTATCCAAAGAAACTAAAATTATGTAGTGCAGTCCTTTGAAATTACGCTCTCGTGAAAGTAAGATTACAGCACTATTTTAGTATAGAGATATTTTACTATATAGATGGCGCCATGGTTCTAGTGTTTCTTTAAAAAAAAGGATGATTACATATTTTGGCGGAAAGTTCGCGTGGATTTGTGATAACGTGAGGACATCTTTTTCTCTATTCTAAGCATGGGGTAAGTTTATTTTTATGAAGTAGGTTTTTTCAGCCCGAAGGCTAATGATATTTAAAATCAATATTATTAGCGTTTTTATGTTTGTGTTTGGTTTCCCTTTTCCTTTTAAAAAATGTTTTTAGATGGTACTGATCTCCTTTGTCTTTTGTGTGGAAATTTCGGCTAAGAGAAGCTATATTTGGAGTAATGCAAGCTTCTTACAGAAAAATTTCCCAAATATTTTGAATCCATTTCGAATAAAGTCCTTAGCCCTTGATAAAATGGACTAAAATGGATTCCTTGTTTATTTAATTCGATTCCCTCAGAGTTTTTATCTTAGTTTGCTTTCTTTGAATGATTTTGGTTTCCATTGTTCTTTATGGGCAGCTGCAATTGCGCGCAGCTTAAACATTGTAAGAATTTTATTGCCTAAATTGTATTGTTTAAATTTCGTTATTTTGGTGTTTCTGTTTACAATTCATGTTAAATTTATTTTTAAATTTATTCTACTTTTTCTTGTTGATTGTTTTCAAGCACTATTTTACTGATATTCTTGCAAAAAAAGCTTTAAATGTTCATTAGGTATTTTTATGAGAAATTCCGTATAAAACATGTAATTGTTGACAAATTTAAAAGCGCCAGCGGAATTTATATTGAAATAAAGGTAATCGAAAGAACACCAGTTTGCTTAATAATATGTTGTTACATTCATAGATTATTTCAGCTAAAAATTACAAAAAAATTTTAAAAACTTAAAAAGATTAAAATTTATAATGCAGACATTCAGAATTGAATAAATATACTTAAATTGAATGTTAAATTTTAAGAGGACATACGACTGTTAAACCTCGAAAATTTTCGATTTTATGAAAAAATATATACTATTCCCTATCTCTCAGAACAATTTAAAACAATCCGAGTTAAAAGAATTCCCATAATTATGAAAGTTATTGAATGTATAACTCTTCAAAGTAAACATTGAATATAACCATATCTTTAAAACGCCATATCTCAAAATGTGTTTTATCGATATTGCGCGCACAATATTTCAAAAACTATTGAATATTCTTCATAACATTTTCACTGAATATGTATTTTTCATTGTTCTACAAATTTAACCACATTTCAGTACATATTCCTCCAAGGAAGTTTTCTTGCCCGGCCGGGGGGGTTAGAAAATGTTTAATTTTTACTATTTTTAACAATTTTATTTTAAATTGGTATATAAAATAGAAATTAAATTTAAATGTTATTAAATTGTCGTTCAGTTTCTTAAACAGATTGTTTGGGATACTTAGATACCCAAAATAGTGTGTTTAGATAAATATTTTATCCGTAATCATGCGCGCAAGGTGACTATCTCATTTTTTCTCCAAAAATTATACCCATATTTATTACTCTCTCAAATAAATGAATACAAATATGAAGGTTTCAAAATGTGTGTACTGTAAGAGAAAGAACATATATTTTTCAAGAAAAGAAGTGAGTTTGTGAATTGCATTGTTTAAGAGATATAATGTATCCAATTTGACAGTTTTCCACTATTTTTTTGAGGTTTAAGAGTCGTATGTCTCCTTAAGTTATGTGGAATACAGAAAGGAAGAAATGAGAAGTAATGTTGTATCTTATAATATAACTGTTGGAGGCTAGGAAATACCACACAGACTCCATTTTTTTAAAAAATTAAAAACATTTTTACATTATTTGGACACATTTATTCAATAGAGTACCGTCCCCAAATTATGCAATTTTAAACGCATCTGTTTTTGCAAAACATTGCCGGAAAAAAACATTTTACATTTTTTTTTTTCAAAATCAATTTTACTTAATTATTTATTACGATGCAAAACATTGTAGTTGTTCACAAGATCGTTTTTCAGGACAAACTATACACATTTAGGTACAGTTTGCAATAATTTGGCCGAAATACAAAAATTGCTGTTCGGTTCGCCATCGGTAACTGCATATATTTATTAAACAGCCTAATTTTTAGAAACGTAGCACTGTTAGATTAATAATAACACTGTTGATATTACTTCTATCTTTACAATATGTCCTTCTGCACTATTATTTATCACGATATTTGAAAAGCGCAGTTTGTATACCGACCCCTAATGAGATTCGATGTGTGGCGTAAGATTGATGATGAACTGGTTAAATACAAGTTTTTCTTTTCTTGCTCTTTTCCCTGAGCTTTTGAAAAAGAAAAAAGTGGCGAACAATAGAGACATTTGTACGACTTTCTCTCTTTGTAACGAACACGTTCTGCAAACAACATGACATCGCCGAGGGAATTTAAATCAGAGGCTGGAATACGGGCTGAAAAGAGCGAGGTGGCTCTTGCAGACAATGGTTTGAATTCTTCCTGCGATTTTCAACAAAGATCTGAAGGACGATTTTCAATGGATATTTTGTAAAATTTGTTAGCATTTCCCCTTTTGTCAATAAATCAGAAGCATTCAATCAAAATAATCTTTCACACAATGCTGTTTCTGATGGAATGCCAATTCTAATAGATTTCGAATTTCCTTTAAAGTATGGAACCATGTTTACCCTCATTGTTCATTAATGGCATTTTTTTCCTTTTTAGAAAAACTTATTGGAAAGACCTTTCACATTTTTATACATTTAAAATTTTTTAACCCATTCACTGCCAGATGTATTTCGTAGTATATTCGTAAAGTCTGGCTGAGCTCAAAATGGTGTTGGCAGTGAATGGGTAAAACATAGTTATTGTAGGTAATCGGCACAAATTTTAATTCCTTTTCCACTTTGGGCTCCTGTACAGTTTCGGCTTCGGGATTGCAGGTTCCATCGAAGATCCGTGCCTGGAGCATTTTAATTTCTGAGATTATGGTCAAACGACCTCACTCTGTTGTAGGCCTCTGTACAGTCTCGGCTTCGGGATTGGAGGTTCCATCGAAAATCCGTGCCTGGAGCACGTTAATTTCGGAGATTATGGTCAAACGACCTCACTCTGTTGAGGTTAAAAATTCGGAGAGTGGAATACCTGCTCACTTGGATCTCATAATCAGACCACGATTCAAAAGAGTTCCCTTTCAAACTAGCGGTCCAAAAAACGTTTGTACCGCTATCTGCAACGACTAAAGAGTTATTTCAGTCAAAAGTGGTAGGTTAATTGAAAGTCAACCTATGTACCATCAATGGTCGCCTGCCACCCACAACCTTCCATTTTCGAGATATATCGCAAAATAAAACTTTGTCAGATCCCTTAGGTCTCTACAACCGCCAGTTCGCCAAGTTACAGGCATGGCAGCACGCTATTAGTAATACGGGCGATCATCTGTTCGCAAAAGGCGGTTAGTTCATTTAAAAAAATAACATATAAAATTATTTCTTATGTTTTGAAAAACATCTATATCTCAAATTAAGTACTGTGTTGTTGGTCCACGAAAAGGGTGTGTTTCCGTGTTAGAACTTGGATTCATCCTTGAAATATCGACCTGAGTATTCCCATGCAGTTTGATAAACACAGTCTTCTGTGTATGTGGTATTTAAGAAGAAAAGAAAGCATAAGGCGCAGTTCGGGTTCGCGCAGTAGATGTTTCGTGAGAACGTCGGGATATAATCACAAAACAAGTATTTCGTATTAATATGTAGTTTAATTATCAATCTCTTTAATACAATATTTACACAGAATAGTATAATGGTTACAGAATAGATAAATCACAAGCTACCACAAACCCTTGCTACATGCGATTAACTTGTGATTTATCTGTTCTGTAACCATTATACTACTCTGGGTAAATATTGCCTTCTTCTTCTTCTTACTAATCCTTCTGATCTGAATCAGATCAGATCCATGAGATCGTTCGCCCTCATCACCTCCAACACGAAATCCGGTCACTTAAGCAGGTCATCATACACCAAGGAAACACAGTCAAGCAGATGTTGCGGAGTGGCCTCAATCATGTTGCACTTTGTGCAGATATTGAACTTCTTATCGCCACGAGAGAATCTGAAACTTATCTTGAGTTATACTCAAGAAGAAAGGCCCTTGTTAATATTTCTTGGAGGCATCCACCAGCTCATTCATGGTATCGTTATGAAGGCCCAGGTGCTGCTATACGTTTAAGGGGGTTAGGAAAGACCAAACAGCTTTGGCTCGCTTATCGTCCGCAAATATTGTATTAAAGATATTGACAATTAAATTAATACGAAATACTTGCTTTATGATTTTATCCCGACGTTTTCACGAAAAATCTAAGGCGCGGACCCGAACTGCGCCTTTCTTATGTTTTATTTAGCGCCATCATCGTTTTTTTCATGCGCCATCTGTTGACAGTATATAGAACTACATTTCGCGTATGCGCAGTAAAACATTATTTACTACAAATGCTCATATTTCTCGTAATATTCAAATTTTTGAATTAAAATTTTAATACAATGTTTCTTTTATGTATTGTCAAGTATTCTGTGAATTTCGTTCAATTCGAAAGAAAACTCTGCATGCTATAATAAAAAAACATGGGGAATTTGAAATTTTCAATTTAATACGTATTTTTATTTATATTCTGTTAAATAGTTTTATTATCTCACTTTGGGTCCTAATAATACTCCTCAAGCTCTTTAAAATGACACCAGAATCAACCTCCTAGTTAAACGCGTTTCCACGCTACACTTATTTATAACCTTACATAAAACTAATTCATAACAATAACGCGCATGCGACTACACTGGTACGATGACGTCATAGGCAAAGCAAATACTATGCGACAAACTTTTACAGATATGATGTATTCGTTGTGGGGTCAACCATTCTTTTCGCATTATTAGTCTCGTAGTTATTAGCGATTCAAATCTGACGGTATTGTAAGTTCGACCGACTACCACTGTAACGAGCGGAAAGACGTTTTCACGTCAAAATGGAATGATAATGGACAGCGATAACGAATAATTGTTGTAAACTTACTCTCAAAATAATCCTAGAATGTTTATTTCTAACTTCTCTTCTTTACCTTTTGCTTACTTGAACTACAGCAGGCACAGTTCTATCTTCAGTTAATGATAAGAATTACACTCCGCCATTGTTGACTGGTCGCAAGACAGCATTGCTGAGAAAAACAATAGCCACTGAAAGTTGTTGCGGGGAAACCTACTTAGATTACACCAATTTCTCGCAATTTTTATTGAATTAATTCCTTTCCCAAAGAATTTCAGAATTTTGAATAAATGACACAAATTACCTTTTGTATTACTTGTTTTTGACGAGTTTTAAGGGTAATTTTTTTTAATTTTTGCATTTGAATGACGTATAACTGTTTTGAGGTTCATTTTCAGATTTTTCCTTTTTCTCTCTGTTTTTAACGTGTCCTCCATTTGAAGGGTCAAGCCCAGAACGTTGAAAATCCCTTATCTATCATGTTACAGGATTTTCATATATTAAATGAGAGTTTATGAGCAATCTAAAACGTTTCATTTTAAACCGAGTTTTTTTAAATGCATGCTTTACTTTTAACTTATTAAAATTATCTAATTTTTGAGAATCATCAAGGTCTTCTCATAAGATTAGATTCATGCACAGAAGACTGCATGAGGTTGAACAAGTAGAGTTTGCTTTCTAAAACTTGAATCAATGTATTGGTTTGTAGATCATTGGTGCATGATTGGTTTACAGATGATTGGTGCAGAATCAATGCATTGGTTTGAAGATCATTGGTGTATAGGAATCAATGTATTGATTTGCAGATCATTGGTGTATATGAATCAATGCATTGGTTTGCAGATCATTGGTGCAGAATAAATGTATTTATTTGCAGATCATTGGTGTATATGAATCAATGCATTGGTTTGCAGATCATTGGTGCATGAATCAATTTTTGGCCATTCTACTCTAAACTCAAGGCAAATTTACATTTGTCTATAAAATGTAACAGAAAAAGAACAAGTAAAGATGGTTTAAGTAGTTAGTTTGTAAATCATGACATTGTCTATAATAGTATTATGCTCTAAATTCACTCCGCAATATGTTTATTCATCAGCAGTCTAAAGAAGAACAATTTAGCTTGGTCTCGATCTTTCTCTACTTTCGTCCATAACAAAACTTGTTTTGCATCATTTTGTGAATTTATCGACAGCATTTTCCCCCACATTTTATAGACTATCAATTTTGTGTCTGTTTGCTGGCATTTACCAATTTTTTCTCATTACTTTTATTTATTTATTTTTTTAACTTTTCAATTTTTTTCTTATATATTTGGATCAGACCCTTTTGCTTTGTTACCAGCGCGAAATATGTGTGTTTTTATATGTTGTGTAATATTTTGTGTGCTTTTATTTGAGTTTTGAATGCTTTATTCTTTTTACATTTTTCTCCACCTTGTACAGCTTTTACTCCATTTCTTGTTATTATCCTTATTTTTTTGTGTATATGTGACCAGTTATTTTGCATCTACAATTTTTTTTCAAAAAAAATTGAATATGTTTCGGTTTCTATTCCCCACGTTTATTTACTTCATTGCTTAATGCCATTCATATGTTTGTATGGATGTGACCAATTTATTGTATATTTGTTTCTTTTTTTTCCTTTATCTATTTCGAATTTACATTTGTATCATTTAATTTGAAGCTTCCTTCACCCCCTTTTCTGAGTATTTTACTTACTTCTGTAAGCCTTGTGTTGTACTTGTTGGTGCACAAAGTTTTTTTCTCAAGAGAATGCAAAAGCACATGAGAATAAAGTCTGTGGATTATGAAAATGTGAAAAGGTGAGAATGTGAAATTTTATAAAAACAACACGTAGAAAGTCTAACTGAAGTTGTTTGAAAGTAGTGTAGCTTTGAGTGTTAAGAATATAGGCATTCTATATGAATGTGGGTAAAAAGATATGAAGCAATCATAGAGTAGTAACTGTTTTTAGTAAAATATGCTGATGAGAACAGTGTTAATTTTTCTATTATGGATGAAAAGCCATTTTTTATTCAAGTATTTTTCTTGAAAATTGAAAAATCGAGTTTTTAAAGTTTTTAAAGCCACCAGAAAATACTTTGCTTTTAGTGTCTTTACATAATTTTTAAATGTAAATTTATATTAAACATAGAAAGTGTGAACATATTTTTATAAATAAACAAAAAATAGAATTCTCTCACCTGTTTACATGGCGTTTCTACTTAAAAAATGAATTAAAAGATATTTCTGAGGAATTGAGTTGAAGAAGTACTGTAACTACCTGTCTCTTATTTAAATATGAATGATGTATCACAAAAGTTTATTGCAAGAAGTAAAAAAGAAAAATGCTTTTAGAATTGACTATGTGTGAATTTTGAACAATGTTTTTGTTATTCACATTATAATTCACATCTTGACTATTCCGTTACTGGACAGGTTTCCATTGCGGGTTAACGATACGTTTCAAATTAATTGACAATGAAAGATTGCAAAAGAAGAAAGATTGCACAAGACAGAAAAAAAATTAAAAATTAATGATTTTGAAAGAAACCTTTAGGAAATTTAATCCTGATCCACCCACCAAAAGTCATTTTTGACAGGCAAAAATTAAGACCTCAGAGCTTCAGTTGTTTTTTCCTACGTGCTGGGTTTTTTTATTAGGCATCTTTAGCTCAGACGTAAGATATGAGGAATATAGCAGTGAAAAATAAAATTTTGCACGCTTCATTAAAGCAACGCATACATCTTTTTAAGCTTATAACCTCGACTGCACCCAAATTCTCGGCACAAACATCGTGTGCTTTATAACACTATTAGCCGCCCAACGTAATAAATTAGATAAAACAAAAGCTTTTAAAGCAGAAGACAAAAAACTTAATTAATTATCCTCTTCTGTCAAGCGAGGGCAAGAAAAATTGTGCAATTAGCGAATACGTATATATTATCCACTGAAAAAAGTTCGTGAGCCTCTTCAATTCATCACGAATTATGTAAATTTGAAAATCATGTCGGACATTCAGAGTGTTCAAATTTAGAATACAAAGATATTTACACATTTCTGTTTTGAGGGATTGATTGTTGTTTTAAATGTTGATGAATGAAGTGTCCTCGCATTCCTTTGACTGTTAAAAATAGCTGCACGAATGAAACAACAATTTAAAAGTTTTGTAAACTACTTAGAATTAGTAGAATTCGTAAACAATTAGGTGGCATTATTAATTAGAAGTTATTCAAAAATGACAATCAGTCATTATAAAAGCCATTTAGCTTGAGAATTCGAAAAAATCGTCTGACAGACAATAAATTCTAAAACAATAATTTTTAAGAGAGATTTTTTATTTGTAAATTGTATTACACTTAGATTTTGCTTTAAAAATTTTACTTATTGCAAGCAGGGGGTCGAGTTGGGAGGGGGGTGAGGGGGCAGTCACCCCCTAATATTTTTGGGGAAAATTAAATTTTTATTTCATTTTAGCTTCCTAAAACTAGGAAGCATAAAGAAGCAACTGTGTTCAGGAAAACTAGACAATTTTTTAACTAAATTTTTAAATTTTATTGTCTACCGCCTATACTCCACGGTCTTTTAGATGTCTATAAATTTTTTGTCCTCTCACTTTTTTCACCCAAACGCCGCCACTGATTATAAGAACAATTAATTACGAGGATGAAGAAAAGGAATATAAAAGTTACGTTTGTAGAGGGACGAGACTCATGTTTATATGGAATGCCGCTGTTGAAGAATTAATTCAATTTCAGGAACCATTTTTATTAGATGGCTAAGTTCCACGACACAGTACATTAAAAGGTACAAGACGCAAGACAGAGAACAACAACACAAGACAAGTACACAGAAGAAAAAGAGAGAGGCATCATGGGAAAAACCCGGATGGCTCTAGTGCCATAAAAAGGAGAAGGCAGTGAATTGTAACCGCTACACGTTTTAATTTGTTTGTCACACAATATAATCTTTAGTAGAAACAAACTCATTTAACATTAGCTATGCTTTAATATATTTAGTGCTCCACAGACACCATATCTTGACAAGCAACACCACCTATCTCAATTTTTTGAAATTTCAAAGAGGAAGAAAATACTCAATTTTTCGCAACCAATAACAAATATTCTTGAATTTTTTTCAACATATAATATATGTATGAGTCCGTATGTTCCTACCAGATGTGAAAAAAATTCATAAATATTCGTTATTGGTTGCGAAAAATTGAGTATTTTCTTCCTCTTTGAAATTTCAAAAAATTGAGGTAGGTGGTGTTGTGTTAAGCGACAATATTATAATTCTACTTTTTTAAATGGAAAAATTCTTACTTTTAGCTGCATAATATTCAGAGATTACAATTTTTAATATTCTTTAGTAAGTACGAGAAGCAATAAATAGAAGAAAAGGAAGGGTAGAAATTCTTGTAACTAAATAAAAATAACTTCAAGAAGCACGAAAATGATCACTCTCCTTCGAAAAAATATTAATTTGTTCTCTGAGATATTGACTGTTGTTTTAAATGACGATGAGTGAATGGTAAAAACGGCTGATGGAATGAAGCAATAATTTATAAGTTTTGGAAACTACATAGAATTAATAGAATTCCTAAGCAGTTAGGTGGCATTATTAATTATAAATTCTTGAAAGTTAACAAGCAATGGAAACTTTGAAAAGTCTTTACAAAAAGGAAATATGAATAATGTGTGTACAGCCATATATTTTATTGCAGCGTGCAATAAAATATATGGCACATATAACTGCACAAAAATTTAGCTCTTAATTTCAAAATATCACACGAAAGAAACCGAAGTCTAAAAGAACTATTTTTAATATTATTTCTTAATTTCCAATTTTTTTATTTTTAGATTATCACATAAATTAATTACATATAGATTTTAAGAAATAAAAATATTATAGGATAAACATTTCAAGGATAATACGAATAAATCTAAATGTGAATATTACACCCACAATTTAGTTACTGATCAAACGAAACTCTTTCGGCATTTACTATGTTTTACTATTTTTAGCGTTCCACAGAGACTATATAATTCTGGTTCTGATTATTCCATTCTGATCATTCCGATAAAAAGTTTTAAATACAAGCTTTTATTAGGGGACTAAAAAGATGAAAACAATTTGGTTTTTGTCAAAAAACCTGAGGTAACAACAAATATATATATATATATATATTCTGACCACGGATTCCGAGACTACCTCTTTTGGACGATTTTACACCTGAAAGGGGTTCCAGGCAATGAGTCATATAAGCACATTTCAAGAGTTTTCTGTTAGATCACGGTCAGTAAAATGTGAACATCATCCTTCCATTCTTCACTTTCCCCTATTTTGATAAAAAAATAACTCTGCCCGGCGCATGCCCAAAAGCGCCGAATGTTTCCAAATCCGTTGCTATACAATATCTTTTAAGAAAAATGCCTGTAAGTGAAAATCATAAGAAATAGAGAGCAAAAAATGACTACATGTTTCAAATAACTTATTACATATACAGGGCGAATTTTAAACTACCTGGGAAAAATGCAAAAGTACTTGACCGGAATAAGCAAATTTTGTCTCGGCATGTGTGGAAATTCTATGTGTAGCTGTTGGCATGGAAGAAAGGCATGAAAAGCTTGTAAGCAAGAAGGGAAGTCAAAGGAGATAAACTTTTTAATAATCCAAACTTTTACAATAGGTGCTCGAAACAGTAACCCTCTAACCAGTGGCGGCTCGTGAGCTCAGAAACACGGAGGGCTGCAAGATAATATTTATCAAAAAAAAATACAATTTTGAAAAGCTACTTTATATTTCAGTAGGCCAACTTTTAAATTCCAAAGCCAGAAATGAAATTTCCTGCTTCTCAAAGAAATTAAATAACCAGCATATGACATTTACTACTAGTTTTACTAACAGAAAGTTAAGTGAATGTTGATGTGACGATTTTGCTGAGGAAAAAAAATCAAAGCTCCGCATACACACTTCCCTCTTCAAAAGAAATCTAGCCTTCTATCAAGAGAAAGCTAATAAACAATCAACCAGATGTGTTTCTGTCGACGCAACACAAACCGAAACCAAAACCCATAAACAGCCAATGAGATCACTACTTTGTGTGGGAATGAGAATATATATATATATATATATATATATATAATGATTTTCGTGGTTGTAGACATTGAAATAAACAGGCCGAGCAAATAACTACTTCTTATTTTATTATCAAAATGTTTAAGTAAAATATAGGAGAGTGGTGGGTATACGTGCATCTCCGTCTAGGTTACAAGTAAAAGTGAACAGCAAAATCCCTGTATTCTCTCAGATAAGGGAATAACATATTGACACGTGATCAAAGTGAAGGGAATATTGGGTATTTTTAATAAATTATGTAAGAGTTTTAGGGGGAAAAGTCTAGCGCCAAGGAGACGCGTCATTATTTTCGGTGGGCACGTGAAAGCGATTAAAATATTCTTTTAGTAATAAATATGCCAAAACGAGAGATTTAATATACCTCCAGCGCGGGAAAAGAACGAAACTGGAGCTTTAGAAAAGTGATTTTGGAATACATTAAGATTTTAAAATATATAATATTAGAATTTGAAATAAAATTAAGTGAGATTATTAATATATATATATAGTTAAATATTTTACAAACAATTAAAACTCAAATAACATTTTCAGTATATACACTTATTAAACCAATAATTAAAATTAAATATAAAGTAATATTACCGAATTAATAATCATGCAATGAAATACAGAAAGATAATTAGATTATAAACTATTACCATGAAAAAGACAATCCAGATTTGGAATTCCAACAATCAAGTGCCAATCTATCTTAGGAATCGATTATGTCGCATTAAATTCGAATTTTAGAGGCACCGATCTTCTGCCAAGGCCAATTGTTGGAAAAAAGCAAAAAGTATAGGAGCAAATTTAGAAAATATTCAAGTTTTTCAGCTCATATCCCGTTTAAGGTAAACGGAGAAAGGGTTGCTTTCTCCCTCTGGAGTTTCTCCGCTGTTAAAAGATTTTGGAGGGGCAGAGTATTTTGAAGCTCAGACCTGCGTCTATCTTCGTTTGGATTCATTTTATGTCTGTTTTTTCAATTTTTTATTGTTTTTTTGGATTTTTGTAAGTCATTGCACTCTGAGAGTGGAAAAGTGAGCAAATAAGGTTAAAAACAAAAAATGCAAGTTTAAAAATAACATCAGGGGGCTGCAGCTATGCAGCCCTAATGGAAGAGCCGCTAACAGTAATACTAAAATGGTTTGCAAATTCGGGTACATTAGCAAAGATTTCAGGTATTTCAGTAACACATCCAACAGTAACTGGCAGACTGTCCACCTGAGGTTTTCATCGGACTCTACCGTACTTTCTGGATCGTGCTCTAGTGTAACCTCAAAAATAAAATCATTTATGTCAAATCTGGTGGTCAAGGAACAGGTCCACCCCATCCAACCAAAGGGAGTTGTAAGTATTGCCGAGATAATTTCTGATGGTTATCATGCCCCCAAAGGTGATATTTGTTAGTGTTAAAAATACCAGAACGCGTGAACTTAGCCTTGTCTTTCTACTGCTTAAATAAGCCATTTCCATTTATGTCAAATCTGGTGGTCAAGGAACAGGTCCATCCCACAAAAAGGGAGTTGTAAGTATTGCCGAGATAATTTCTGACGGTTATCATGCCCCCAAAGGGGATATTTCTGAGTTTTAAAAATACAAGAAAGCGTGAACTCAGCCTTGTCTTCTATTGCGTAAATGAGCCATTTCCGAACAAATGTTGTATTTAAAAAATACTTATTTCCATATTCTCTACCTGTCTTCACATTTTGTTGGATATTTAAGAATCTCATGCGAATTAAATTATTACTAATATAATAGCTCAGATCTGTCTCTCGGTAACGCTCTGATGTCACCAACAATAAAATTCGCGCCATAGCACTGCGAGACATTAAACAGCATTATTTCATTGTTAGAGCACCTAAATTTCATTAATTTTAAATTTAAAAAAAGTAATTGTCGTTCTAATTTCAAATTTAGTAGCTCTAAAATAGTAAAATAAAATCCGCTGTCGATTGATATAAAATTTATCTCGCTATAATCAATAGTTCCCGAGAAATTTTAAATTATATTAATCATATATTTCAAATTAATTTTCGTTTTTTAGTAGAAAGCAGTAAATCACGCCAGTGGTATATCATGCGCGTGATATAGTTTGGACGCAACGATGCATCTGATTATTTATTGCAATCGTGATGAAATATTAAGAAAACTAGAAAATCAAGTATGTTTATTTTATTTGTTTTCAATCAATGTTAAACATTTCTCTCGCATATATATCTATTTAAACACGTCAGATTTGAAGGGAAATCTCTCGAACGAAAAGGCAATTTGCACCCTCATACCATGACGGGTGATTTTCTAGTTACTAAATAATACTCGCATCAGCCACATCAGCAAACAACATTTCTGAAGATTGCTAGGTAATAACAAGACTAACTACTTCGTGAAGGGTTGCATAAGACAAAGTATAACCATCGAAATTTTTTAAAAATTAATAAAATTGCATACAGCAGAACGACGCATTTTTACAATACATAAATAAACGAGATCCGAACCTTTAATCTCAAACATCGGATGATAATTTTTTTAGGCTTCATTCGATTGTCTTGCCTTCATATGTTTTGATGGCATCAGCCGTTGCATTCGGTGCATAACAATTTTTACGTCTCACAATACAGAAAAAATGCCAACCAAAAAACATTATGTTAAAAAAGGCCTTTTTTTGTTTTGTAAAATTCTTTGTTCAGTAATCTTTATTTCATTTTCAAGCCATTTTTTCTACAAGCTTTGTATTATTTTTTAAATTTTACTCTCAATTATAGCAACGATACAGCGTACACAAAAAATGTGCTCAATATCGTCGGAAAGTGCGTATGTGTAAACGCAGTAACTAAAACCATGAAAAGTATTGTTTTAAAATATAGTTTAGGTGTTTTTGAAATTTATCAAAATTATCTAAAAAATTGCACGGATATGAAAATAGTGTCACTAAAAAGTGAATGTTTTGAATTTTAAAGTCATGTAAAAATAGCTTTTGTGCAATGATTTGTTCCGAAGTTACTGATAAAAGACGTTATTTTGATTAATTTTTAATTAAAAATGTAATTAAAATTAGGTAGCTGCAGGCCCAAGGGTTTTTTTTAAAGATTTTTGCATAATGCATGACACAATTTGCAGATAATATAAATATAATTATGATAAATTATCTGTACAAATCTTAACTGTTTCTTACATCATATTCTGTAAATCTTCTGAAAGATACTAAAAAGGAGGAAAAAAAAAACAGTCTAGATAAAAGTTTAAAATTTGGGCTTCGAGGTGCATTGAGTCACCATACGACTACCTGCGTGCAAAATTTCACAGCTGTAAGTGCGATAGATTCGTCTGGACATCGCACACACGCAGACACGCATACACATAATCATTGCCTTCTATAAGTATAGATTGATTTAATTGTAACTTACAAACAATTCATTTGAAGACATCACAACCAACGTATCCAGAGAAACAATTCATTTGAAGACATCACAACCAACGTATCCAGAGAAACAATTCATTTGAAGACACCTCTTTTAAATTATATTAATCATATATTTCAAATTAATTTCCGTTTTATAATAGAAGGTACTAAATTACGTCAGTGGTATATCATGCGCGTGTTATAGTTTGGGCGCCACGATGCATCTGATTATTTATTGCAATCGTGATGATATAATTTGATAATATTTTTTGGCAACGTTCGACAAGCAGAGAAGCGCTTTGTTTTGATTAGAATTTCTAAAAAGAATTCCTTTGAAATTTTAACTTTTGACTTGAGTTTGACAAGCTGAGAATTTCATGGTTATTGATTCATAATAAAATTGCTAAACAACTAAAAATACTTCACACGGAATGTTGTTTACCAAGAGGTTTTTTGAATAAAGAAATATGTAAATAATATGCAATTAAAAATATTTCCTGTCATAAAACTAAAACATATGTTTATTTTATTTGTTTTCAATCAATGTTAAACATTTATGTCGCATATATATCTATTTACACACGTCCAATTTGACGGGAAATCACTCGAATGAAGAAGCAATTTGCACCCATCATACCATGACGGGGGTTTTCTAGTATAGTACAATAATAATACTGTTATTCTACCATATTGACGGTATCGAACAATTTTGTTCAACATGGTGCAGCATTGCGACTCGAAATATCTATGTTTGATATTTTCAGCATCAAACATAAAAATATTAGTGTTTGATACTGAAAACATCTTTATCCAACATGTATAAATTGGATAAAGTTGTTTTCATTAACGAATCATTAACTTTATATTAAGGTCTAGTGGAGTCAATTCTTCCTTATGTAATGCGTAATTAATTTGGAAAAATTTGTAAACTTTTTATTTGGCTTAGCATTATTTCACACGTGATAAAACTTGTAAGTTGTACGATACCTTTACTTTTATTATGTGACTGTGGAGTCAAGTAAATTCGTTCCATTAAGAATGGAAATAAAACGATTTACGTTACTAAAATAAAACATTCAAGCAAATGATACTTAAATGCAAAACAAGGCAAATATTCACAAATATTTAAAGCTTCGCTACTGCGAAGATAAACGCTGTTTTATCTACCGGATAAACATTGTTCTTTTAAGACAATTAAGTTCATCACTTATCATTCCTAATCCAACAGGCGATGACAAAATGAAGACAAATAGTGTGCTTCAAAATCATCTCATAAATTTGTTTTTTCAAGTTGCGCACCAAAGTGAAACGCGCATCGAAGAAAAAATAACACCAAACTTGTATCCGGTCGAAAATGGTCGTTAATAATTCAATAATTTCCTGCTTTTCACTGATAAAATCGTCAAGAGTGGGATCTTTCTTCATTTAGTGTCTACCTGACTGAAATACCTGCAGTACCGCATTACTTATTCGTTTGTCTCGTTAGTGCACGATAGCATCGGGCCTGTAAATAACCACAAAGTACTTAACTTGTCAACGACTTCCAGTGGGCTTCACATGGGGGTTTATTGGATGTGACGAATTACTGATTGTGTCTTTTGTCACTGGTGGTATTTCCCAAAGAACAAGGACAATAGAGGAAGAAAGGAAGTGTAAATATTTAAATGCGTCGTCAGTCATTTTTACTTTCTCGTATACGAAGTATACAAAGAGAAAGTATTATAATCGTCAAAAAATTCGAACTCGAGATTTTGACGAATCTCCAAGTTTTAGACTCCCTGAGTCCGAAAAACACAATTTTGGAATTATGTCTCTCTGTGTGTCTGTATGTCTGTGAACACGACAACTCGAAAACTATTAGAGATACGGGGATGAAATTTGGTATGTGATCTTTACACATAATTTGTAGGTTTCTATCAAATTTTGGACAAAATCCGTCCAAGGGAAGTCTGCCTGTCTGTATGTCTGCCTGTCTCATGTGAACACTCTAACTCAACAACTTGAATAGCTAGATGGATAAAATTTGGTACACAGTTTTATCATCATGAATGCATGTCCGTATCAAATTTTGGACCAAATCCGTCGAAGGGTTGATTGTCTCTCGGTCTGTGTAATCGCACATTTTTAATCGCAATAACTTCATAACAAAATTACTTAGATAAATGAAATTTGATATGTGGCCTTCTTACCTTAATTGTAGATTTGTGCCCAATTTTTGTGTCAATTGTTTAAAATATAGGCGTTCAAATTGCATAATTAATTTTTCTAATCATATTCTCCATACGCATGCTTACTGGTAGCAATATCTGTGCACATGGAAGGATTACGTCACTTTGTCCTTGTGGTGGCAAGAGTGTGTGATAGATGCGTTTTAATCGGTACGCATATCTTTGAATTTGATTCTTTACCAAAATATTTCACAATCACTATAATCTACAATGAAAAACCTTCTGATAGCCATTGGATTCTGGGCTACAGTAGGTTCGAATATTTTTATCCACGCGGGGGGAGGGGAAACAGCACCTTTTTGTGGAAGCATACGAGAAAGTTTAGGGGAGACCACTCCCACTGGGTTTAATACATTACCTTTTACCATCGAGGTAAAATATGAGAAAGTGAATCTGGAAAGCATTAAGTCCAAATCAGAAGATACAAATTTATAATGAATTTGTACTTTCAAAAAGAAAGCACAGTAATCGTTAGAAAAATTCGGCCTCCTGATTTTGATGTTCAGATTTTGTTCTTCCTAAAGACGGAAAAGTTATTCAATTCCTACTATTAGTTCACACTCTCCCTATATCTTGTTCAAATTTTCAATCGATTTTAAACTAACTTCCCGATGAGCTGGAGACTTGAAACTTTAAACATAGCTCAAAACTAGATGACAATGCAATATTAATTCGCTTTCTTGTCTGTCTGTCTGTCATTTCATATTTTGCATGACGCATGCGCAGTACCGTTTTCATTATATCTCGAAAACTATTAACATTACAGACTTGGTTCTTGGGTATATGGATGGCCCATGCGATCATCGAAGCACCCCCATATTTTAGACATATCTTTGCGCATGCGCAGTACGTTTTTCATTATATCTCGAAAACTATTAACATTACAGACTTGGTTCTTATGGTTGGCCCATGGGATCATCAAACACCCCATATTTTAGCCATATCTTTGCATGCATCGCGTACGTTTCATTATATCTCGAAAACTATTAACATTTATGGTTGGTCCATGGGATCATCGAAGCACCTCAATATTTTTGCCATATCTTTGCGCATGCGCAGTACGTTTCTCATTATATCTCGAAAACTATTAAACTATTAATTATTAAAGTAGGAATTGACTTTAAAATTTTTTTTATATTACTTGTTTTTTAATTATGTCTGTCTGCCATCTTTGAATTCCGCTACTCGACAATAAAACGACATAAATGGGTTAAATTTGGCGCATGGTTTTGTCGCCAAAATTGAAGATCTACCTCAAATATTGGACTAAATGCGTCGAAGGAAATGTATCTGTCCGTTCGTATGTATGGATATACACTAATTCATCAACAGAACGAACTGGACGCGTAACTATGTGTTCTTTAGACGAATATTGTGAATCTGTATCAAAAGGTACTTTTCCAAAAATGCATTCTAAATTATTTGCACTCTACTACGAAGATAAATAGAAACCACAACCATACTGTGGAAGTATAATAGAAAATCGGAGAAAAACACTCCACCTACTATTCAGCAACGGATTCCGAGACTACCACTTTTGGACGATTTTGCACCGGAAAGGGCTGTCAGGCAATGAGTCATATGAGCGCATTTCCGGAGTTCTTTGTTAGATCACGCTCAGTAAAATGTAAACATCATTCTTCCATTCTTCACTTTCACTCTATTTTGATAAAAATAATAAATCCTTCCGGCGCATGCGCAAAAGCGCGGAGGGTTTCCGAATCTGTTGCTAAACAATAGTTTCTTTTACAATGGTAGGCAAAACTGAAGAAAAGATTTAGTTGATTTCGTGTAAATGGATGAAATAAAATTTTTTCCATTTAATTTTTTCTGAAAAATTAAACGAATGCTATAATTTTTAAAAAATACAGCCTGGGGCTTCTTTCATATATCTTGCAATTTATACGTAATTTATTAATTTCAAACTTTTTATGAATGGTTGACTGAAATGAGATTAAACATAGAGGGTATTTTAGACAACTATGCCAAATGATATTTAACATACATATATCTACTCAAGTCGTGGCCCAATAGCTAATTTCTAAACCGTAAGAAAAAGGCATATACTTCCAGTTGAAAAAATTCTTTAAATCAAGTAAAAAATTATCTTTTTGACGTGAAAACGTCTTTCCGAGTCAGTCGAACTTTCTTGTGTGACAAAATACCATCAGATTTGAATCGCTAATAACTACGAGACTAATAATGCGAAAAGAATGGTTGACCCCACAACGGATATATCATATCTGTAGGAGTTTGTCGCGTAGTATTTGTTTTGCTTGTGACGGCATCGTACCAGTGTAGGCGCCTGCGCGTGATTGTTATGAATTAGCTTTATGTAAGGTTAAAATAAGTGTGGCGTGGAAACGCGTTTAGCTAGGAGGTTCGTTCTGATGTCATTTTAAAGAGCTTGAGGAGTATTACTAGGACCCAAAGTGAGATATTAAAAATATTTATCAGAATATAAGTAAAAATCGGTATTAAATTGAAAATTTCAAACTCCCCGTGTTTTTTTTCATTATACTGCAAAGTTTTCTTACGAATTATACGAAACTTACAGAATACTTGACAATACGTAAAAGAAACATATAAAAATTTAAATTCAAAAATTTGAATATTACGGGAAATATGAGCATTTGTAGTAAATAATGTTTTACTGCGCATACGCGAAATGTAGTACTATATACTGTCAACAAATGGCGCCATCAAAAGCTCTCTAAATAAAACATAAGAAAGGCGCAGTTCGGGTGCGCATAGTAGATTTTTCGTGAGAACTTGGGGATGAAATCATAAAGCAAGTATTTCGCATTAATATATAATTTAATTATCGATATCTTTAATACAATATTTACACAGGGTAGTATAAAGGTTACAGAACAGATAAATCACAAGTTAATCACATGTAGCAAGGGTTTGTGGTAGCTTGTGATTTATCTATTCTGTAACCATTATACTACTCTGTATAAATATTGTATTAAAGATATTGATAATTAAATTACATGTTAATACGAAACACTTGTTTTATGATTTTACCAGACATTTTCACGAAAAATATACGGCGCGGACCCGAAGTGTGCCCTTCTTATGTTTTATTATTATCATTATTTTATGTTGTTTGAGTCAAAAAATGCACTGTTGAAAAAATATCGAAATCAAAATTTTCATACACTGCTCCAGTCCATTAGTTACGCTTAATAAAATAATCTAGACATACAGATATTTTAAATAAAAAAAATGTTCTATTCTTCTGCTAATAAATATGTCCGAATATAACGACCGCCATAGGGATGTCTAGTGTCTAGGGTTCTACTCGTGGGGGTAAGACACTACCCTCTGCAATCCTTTCAACCGAGGTCACCTCAGATATCAGATCTCACCGGAACGCTGCGAGTTATTGCTTCCCGCAAGGTACACCAATACAGGTGTGGTTTTATTGGTCACACCCTCATGAAGGGAAGTACCTCCTTCAGATGGGTTGGGACATCTGTTGGTGATGGTCACTTTCCAATTGACCACAATACTCATGATGCTATTCACGGTCACCTGATTATTCAGATAAACCGGACAGCATCGTGCCAGGACGGAGTGGTATTTTCATGAATACCCTCTACACCCCATTTGTATATGAGCACACTTGGTTGATATAGATTTTTAGAAGCAGAAATTTTTTATGATTTTGAAATAGAAATTTTTGAAATATTAATGCGATTCATAATTAAAGTGACAATCATTTTTCATTCTTTTTTTTTCTTCCTAAAGGAGGAAATTTCCACTTGCCTATAAAATCTATAAACATATAATACAATATATATAAGAAATGTAAGTGCGAAATAAAAGGAATATAAATAATAAAATGAAGCATTAAATAATGATTAAAGGAATTTCAATTAAATACATTGATTTAGCAAATGATATTAGAATTTTTATAGTCGCGGGATGATTTTCTTAACAATTTTTGTTTAAAAATGAGGGGGAAATCCGTAAGAATAAGACTCTATGAGAGATTTCGCGACCTTAACACTTTTCTACAAGAACCCTTTTGGGATCACGGCCCACAGCTTGACACGACTTATACCAAAGGCAAACATATGCTTACGTTCCTTTTCATACGTACGTTCCTTTTCTGAAGCGTACGTTCCTTTTCACACGAACGTTCCTTTTCACAAGAGTACGTTCCTTTTCACACGTACGTTCCTTTTCACACGTACGTTCTTTTTCATAAGAGAGCGTCCCTTTTCACATGAGTACGTTCCTTTTCACAAGAGTACATTCTTTTTCACAAGAGTACGTTCCTTTTCACAAGAGTACATTCTTTTTCACACGTAAAGTTCCTTTTCACAAGAGTGCGTTCCTTTTCACATGAATAAGTTCCTTTTCACACGTACGTTCCTTTTCACAAGAGTGCATTCCTTTTCACACGCTTTTATTCAACTTGTCTTCTTTCACGATTGTAAGTCATGTTTATAATGACGGAGTTTTGAAATCTATTTTTTATTCATTTCTTCATGTATTAGAGTTCTGAAATTTTATAGAGTTGTGGGTTACCGATGGCAATAGGATATTTTAATGCTTTTAGAAATAAATTGCCAGTTAATCTATTAATTCTTATTAAATTTGATTCCAAACGAGAGGTGTCATCTGGTAGTAAATTTGAGATAAATTTGATTTTAAGATTCCAGAATAATTATAAATTATGAATGTATTAAAGACTAAAAATCAGAAAATACTAAAAGTACGTTAAAACGCACTTTTATTAGTGTACTAAAAATTTTTTTTATTAACAATTTGAATGTCAAAACAAAATCGTGAAAGCATGACGCCCTAAAAGTAATGCTATAATAAAATTAAGCCTCAATGAGCATCATACAAAAGAAATTATTTTACATTAATTAAATACTGAAAATGTGTTAAAAATTTCATTAAAATTCCAATCTACTTAAGGTATTTCTGTCACCGACTCTCGTTTCTACAATTTGTTTTGACCTTCAGTTTTTTAATAAAAAATCATTTTCTACTTTTTAAAAAATACACTAATAAAAGCGCTCTTTTAAATTCTTTTAAATTTTATTATTTTTTAAAGTAATTTTCAATGCTATTTAACTGACCTTAATGATGCAACTTTGCATTCTCTGTCTGACTATAACTGTAATGGGAAAAATCATTATTTTATAAAGTTCTCATAATTTTGTTTTATATATCATTCATACTTTTTTCTAATGGGCATTCTCATAAACTAGAAAATCACCAGTCATGGTATGACGGGTACAAATTGCCTCTTCATTCGAGAGATTTCCCGTCAAATTTGATGTGTTTAAATATATATATATATATATGCGAAAGAAATGTTTAACATTGATTGAAAACAAATAAAATAAACATATGCTTTATGACAGGAAATATTTTTTTTATTTACATATTATCTATATATTTCTTTATTCAAAAAAACCTCTTGGTAAACAACTTTCCGTGTGAAGTATTTTTCGTTGTTTAACAATTTTTCTTGTACTTGAGATGTCTAACCAAAACAAAGAACTTCTCTGCTTGTCAAACGTTGCCAAAAAATATTATCAAATTATATCATCACGATTGCAATAAATAATCATATCAATAAATTATATCACGCGCATGATATACCACTGACGTAATTTACCACTTTCTATTAAAAAACGGAAATTAATTTGAAATAAAATTTCTCGGGAACTATTGATCATAGCTGGATAAATTTTATATCAATCGATAGAAAATTTTATTTCACTATTTTAGAGCTATTAAAGTTAAAATTAGAACGGCAATTAATTTTTTACATTTAAAATTATTGAATTTTAGGTTCTCTAACAATGAAATAATGCTGTTTAATGTCTTGCAGTGCCATGGCGCGAGTTTTATTGTTGGCGACATCAGAGCGTTATCGAGAGACAGATCTGGGCAATTATATTAGTAATTTCAAGAACTTAGTAACATTAAAATCAGCTGTTTCTAATGAGTCAGATTTTTGCCGCGTGGGAAGAAAATGGTCATGTTGGGTTTGTCCATGGAGAATATTGGGGCACCTCGGGTTGATAGAGGATGTCACCTACAGTGCGGTCTACGTGCATTGATTGTGGAATATATTGACAGGTGTTCTTCACCGACGAAAACAGAAGATCGTAATTTAGAGGGCGACATATCTGCAGGACAAATCTCGGTCGCGAGTTATAAATCTGCGCAGTGAAAGACCTGTTGCCTATTACTGACTTCCTTCCGTTGTCGCTCAGCGGGCAGCATGTGAACAACTGACTTCACATCATATTACTTTATCTATCAAAAGTAATATGATTCGAAAGTGGTCCCAATAGTAAAAAATAATACTGTTCTGTCTATGTGTCTGCAAAATCTTATTTCCAATGCTGCGGAAATAAATCAGACATTGAGAAGTGCAAATATTCACTACAGAGCCTTTGTTCTTGATTGTTTAGAATTGGGATCCGACTATCGCTATCAATTTTATTCGCTTTCCTTCTTCAAATATCAGTTGCTGAATTTCGGCGCCTAGCAAATAAGTTATTAATTTTGAATAACTAATAATAAAATATTGTTCTCACCATCTTACATTATTACTTGCTTTTAGGCTAATGTTGGCTAATAATATTATTGGGTCTATGCGTCTTATTTTCAATACTGAATCAGATATTGAGAAGTGCAAATATTCACTACAGAGCCTTTGTTCTTGATTGTTTAGAATTGGGATCCGACTATCGCTATCAATTTTATTCGCTTTCCTTCTTCAAATAATTGGTGAATTTTGGCGCGTAGCAAATAAATTATTAATTTCGAATAACTACTGCCAATATATCGTTCGTATTATTTAATATTATTACTTACTTTTAAGGCTAAAGATTTATTTACCATTGTGTATCATTTTTCTTTATTTCGATTTCAATAAATGACACAAGCCTGCAAAAGAATACTTTTTGAAATTTTTTTTAGCTTCGGTAAACGATTTTTATATTATTTTCAGTGCCGATTTCAAAAATGAAATCCATTTTTTTTTTATAAAGTAGGGTTCTTTCACAAAAGGATTTCATATTTTGGGAGAAATAGCTAAAATAAAAATATTTTGAGATTTTTATTTTTATTTTATTATCTCATAAATATATTTTTTTATATTTATATATCTTAGCTCTGTTATAATTTAAATGATAAATGAGTTTATAAAAGATGTTACAAATCCTTATAGTAGAGTTTTCTCTTTTTTTTTAATAACTGCTTTTTCTGCTTTTCTTATAGTGCATATGCCGGGGTTTGTCTCTTTTCAACGTCCGGCAATACCCCCTATCATGTTGACATTCCACCTTCTTTTTTATGTCCTCTCTCCATTTCTTTTATGCTTGGTGAAAGTTTTCCTCACTGCATCTAAATTTCCAGAGAAATAGTCCATGTTGCTAAAAGAGAAAATGAACGTTTGAGCTCATATTACACCCTAATTTCTTGAAATTTGTTAACACTGCCTCTTCGACAGATTTCTAAGAAAGTTAGTTACTACCAGTTTCAAGGATTTCCGGACTTTCCATTTCATTCATTTTCATTTTCAACTCAAAATTTTCTTTCTTCATCAATCTTCTGATGTCAAGTTCTACAAATACCCCTTCTTTCAACTTTGATTCTAAAAAAGTTGGGAACTGTTCAGAGAGTTAGTTGAAACATTCTCCTTCTTTTGGTAATGCCTTAACAAATTGTTGGTCCAATTTTATATGAAGCAGTATTTTCCAATATATCTGGAGGGAACGGAAAAGTATGCAGGGTCCATGAGGGAGGTGTCTGGGATAGGATAAAATGTCTTCTGATATTATTGATTTTAATTTTAATTCAGTACATTGTCATCCTAGAAGCATAAAATACTGTTATCGAAACATCATTTGTTCAGGATTTTCAGCTAGGGAGAAAGAAGAGACAATCATCAAGGAATATGTGGAAGAAAAATTTCTCAAAGAATTTTCTGACAGAACGGGAATTTTAGTGACTTGCTCTCAAATCCCAACGCCCGACCCTCTTCGTACCCTAAGGCAAAGGGGACTTCTCTTTTTGTAATGTAAGAAAGAGCTGTCCTTGCGCTTTTTTTATGAGCGTAGGGAACCCTTGAGTTATTTTCAGGTGCCAGAAAGTACCATTTATTTCCTTCTTGGCAAAAGGGCTAAAAATTTGATGACAAAGATGACGCCACAAACGTAAACTTCAGCGCCATCTCTTGGGAAAGGCATGTTTAAAATTCTACGAAACAAGCCTTAAATCTTTCACATTGCCTATACAAAAATAGTAATTCTCAATATGATTTTTAGACTCCCTCCAAACCATTAGTATACCAAATGGGAAAGTTTATTTTTTACCTTAAAATTATTGCCTTAATTCTTCTACACAGGACAAATAAACTTTGTGTTCTACCCAAAGCTTATCTTTATCCCATATTCATGCCAAAGTAAGCAAAGTACACTTTTCCCACAGAATCTGAAATATTTCTTTGTTTTTTTACTGTGTATTGTAGAAACAATCGGGTGAATTTACACATCCTCTGGGAACCATTTCTCACAACTGCAATACAAACTAAAAGTCAAACAGTCTTTTAGTTTGACTTGAAAGTCTACGCCTATCTTCAAACGGTCTTCTACTCAAAACTTAGAATTACATACAAGTGTACTGAACTGATCCAAGGAAGACATTGATGTAAGAGTAGGAAAAATGGCAGGTAGGAGAATAATGGAGGGGGAAGGGAAGGATAAACATGCATCAACAGGCTAGTGATCCGGTTTTAACTTGTTTTCTCTGGCTTTACTGTTGCGTCTAACAGACAGTTTTATAGTTTGGAAGAGAATCTTCGCTTTCATCTTTCTCTTTAATCGTGACCGTAAAATAAATAATTTCTATTCGTTAGAGATAGACATATGCTTTCGGTCGAAAAATGCTTTAAAAGAAATAAAGAATTATTTTTATGTTGTTTGAGTCATTGAATGTAGGGGAAGTTGGGGTAGATTGATACGCGGGAACATCGATACAGTCCATAAATTTTGATGACTGGAAGAGCTCAAGATTTTCACATCCCCTCATACGCATGCCACTGTAACCTGTATAAGTTCGGCCATGTTTAGTCAAAAATTAATTTACAAATGAATCAAACCGCTAATCTTCTCGTCTAAGTGAATTTTACTCGAAGTATGTGTTGTGTGATTTCTTTAACTAGTTACGTTTTCCTTTCAGGGAATCTACTCCAAAAGTAGGAAAAAACATTTATTTTTCTAATCTATATTAAGTTTTGAGGTTGTTTAGCGTTGTTTCTGCGTAACCACTTGTTTTAAGTAAAAAAGGCTCATAGGGCAGATTGATACAAATGACTCAGGGGCTCATTGATACGCGTCTTGTATGTGCATCAATGTATCTCAACAGCAATTACTTTGCAAGATCGTCTTCAGAAATGGAAAAAAACATAAAAATGAAATATCTAAGAGAAACACGCAATTAAGTATCTATTTAAGCAATGAAAACTGTTTGATTTCATTGCAAAAACGAAAAGGATTGTTGTAAATTAGGTTTAGAATATTTTTTTAAGAATTTATTAAAATTGGAAAAAAATGTACGGAAACTTAATTAATATCAATGAAAAGATAATTTTTTTGCATTTTCAAATGGTGTGAAAATTATTTTTGTACTATATTATTTTCGTAAGTCATCAAGGAAGAACGCAAAGATTTCTCTTAATTTTTAATTAATTAAAATTTTTAAAAACGTCTTCGAGTTCCCTCCCTCCAAAGTATTTTTAAACCCATACAAACCAATTCTCCTTTATTATTCGTAGAGATAAATTATTTTCTGAGGCATTATTGTTACATTTTTCCAGTATCATTAAAAAATTTTATTTCGATTAAATTAAAAGTTTGTTACTTTGTTAAACTTTTAATCATTGATTTCGAAGGCAAAGTTTATTGATAATACAAATTTTGTTTTTATCCCACAAATATTAATCACCTTTATTTCCGATATTTCCGTGTGTATCAATGTACCCCTAGTATGGGGCAGATTGATACAAATTCATTTTTAGGAAAAAAGTGCAATAAATATTTTATTATGTCGTTAATGACCAAAATTCGACTGAAATCCTATATTAGATTAACAAATGAATAAATATAGTATTTGTTCTGACTATTACTGCTGGTAAAATCATTTTTTAGCTTTAAAAAAATGTGTATCAATGTCCCCGTATTCCCCCTACTATTAAAAAAATTACGAAACCTAATTTTTTTTATTTTTTCCCTTTCCTATTAGAAATATTTGTTAAAATAATCTTAACACACTAATATTTTAAACAAAAAAAATTGTCGCACTCTTCTGCGACCAAAAGAGACCGAGTTATGAAACTTTGAATTCCATCATTTTAGGACAAGCTCCTGCTGCCCCAAGGAAGTACCGTGCATTGATTGGGGATCTCTCTCGAAGTGGCAAGTATAATGGTCTAAAATGGCCCAAAACAGAACCTTTTACTAGATTTAACAAGTTTTAAGTTACTTACAAGATTATTTTAATAAGTATGACTAATAGGACCTGGGGGGACTGTATAAAAATTTATATTTTGTGCATTTTACAACAGTGGTGGGCAAACCGTGGGTGGCCATCTCCAAAGGGGCCAGCAGAGGGGTCGCGACTAAGGTTTTAAAACCTCCAGAGGGGACGCGACTAAGGTTATCAGACCTCCAGAGGGGTCTCGACTAAGGTTATCGGACCTCCAGAGGGGTCGCGACTAAGGTTTTCAGACCTCCAGAGGGGTCACGACTAAGCTTTTCAGACCTCCAGAGGGGTCGTGACTAAGAATATCAGACCTTCAGAAGGGTCGCGACTAAGGTTTTCAGACCTCCAGAGGGGTCGCGACTAAGGTTATCAGAACTCCAGGGGTCGCGACTAAGGTTATCAGACCTCCAGAGGGGTCGCGACTTTTGTTATCAGACCTCCAGAGGGGTCGCGACAAAATTTTATTTAAAGTGAGGGGGTCGGAAATGAAAATAGTTTGCGCACCACTGTTTTACAACTGTACGTTTATTGACTCAAACAATATAAAAAATTCTTTATTTCATTTAAAACAATTTAAATGTAAGTATATATCCATCTCTAACGGGTTAGAAATTAGCTATTGGATCACGTTCAGAGTGGACATCCTGTTTATATATATATTTTTATTTAACCCTTTGAGTACTGAATTATTTGAAGATTTTTATGCCCATGGGACGGATTTAATTTGTCACTATATGGATTAATATGTAAAAGTAATATATTTTATTTGTAATATACTTATATTGGTGATATAAATATATTTTTGAAACAGCATTTTAGTTACAAAATATAAATAAATATATAAATGAAACAAAATATAAATATTTATATAGAACAAGAACCAACTTAGAGTCTAATAATTTTGTACCGTG
Organism: Araneus ventricosus; assembly: GCA_013235015.1. Taxonomy (NCBI): domain Eukaryota; kingdom Metazoa; phylum Arthropoda; class Arachnida; order Araneae; family Araneidae; genus Araneus; species Araneus ventricosus. Next base: position 48,531 of record BGPR01004365.1, on the reverse strand, counting down.
AGCTATTTTTCAAAACATGTTAGTAAATGCAAAGGTACCTGGCATTGTTTGCATTGCCAAGTGGTTTCTTTTCTTATTTTATGTTTATAACATACGCGACACCGTTTTGTAGGGTGTTTCTTTAATTCTGTTGCCGGAATATTCTCCGGAAAATGTGCCCAATTTTTCGCTTGCAAACGCTGTGGCGCATCGTTACTTGTAGGACGCCCACGGGTATTATAATTTGGCATGACCACTTGCGCTAATAATTCTTCTTAAATTCAGATGACGAGTCAGACTCGTCTACCGTAACTTCGCCCAAGTAAGCAGATGACGAGTCTCACTCGTCAAATGTACCCAAAGGGTTAATTAATTTTATTTGGAATATTCGTTGAAAAAACAAGCTATGTTGCAGCCAAGAAAATGCAGCGCACAAACGCCTTTCCTGAAATTTCCTGATTGGACATCTTGAAAGGGTAAAAGGGGAGGTGCTTCCCTGATATCAGAGTAACTCCAGGTGTCCAAAGAACCTCCCCTACGTAATGGGCATTTACCTACTCAACCTTTCTTGCACTGCTAAGATCAGGTGTGAGTGATTCAGAGAAGCTATCTCTATTGCGAGGTTTTTCTAAGTGTGTAAAGCGAACGTGAACCAATTTCTCGGGAAGAGTCGTTCAAGAATTCGCACTAATTTTATTAACTTTCTTTCACCAATTAACGTTCGAGTTAATTTAACTTTCTAATTAGATGACACATCCTATTTCGGACATTTATCATTTCAATCCAATAAAAACGTAAAGGACAGCTGACATACCTAAATGTGCCTGAGTTATTTTTTTGTTTTAAAGTAGTTGTTACTTGTATTAAGATAGAGACTGCAAATATCAAAAATTCTGTAATTCGATGCACGAGTCAGACAAAACATTATAATCCGAACGGGTTAACCCCTTGGCATACGATTTTATTTAACCTCCTAATAAGATGACACCACCCAATTGGGATATTTATTGTTATTTCAATCTATTTAAGATGATAAAGGATACTTGAGACATTTAAGCGTGTCCAGATGATTTTTGTATTTAAAATTGTTTGTTGCGTTGACCTTAATAAGGTTTTAAGTAGCAAAAATTCTGTAATTATGTGCGCGTGTCAGACTCGTCATTGTATTTTTAGTTTAGTTTAGTTATATTAACGTCCCGTTTTGAAGCAACACGAGGACTATTTTGGGACGGACCTTGTTATTTTGAACCGAGGTCAGATGACAGACTCGTCATTGTAAGCGAAGGGGTTAATTCTTTAACCCTTCACATTTCGATTAATTTTGTGGGATTGCATGAAGGCAATTCTGCAAATGGGATTGCATGACAGAAGGTAATTGCAAATGGGATTGCATGTGGTAATAAGAAACAATCAAACAGGTGTGAAATTTAAATATCCTGAGGTACTATTGTCCCGTTTCGAAGCAACACGAGGGCTTGGGACGGACCTCGTAATTTTGAACCGAGGTCAGATGACGAACTCGTCATTGTAAGCGAAGGGGTTAATTCTTTAACCCTTCACATTCCGATTAATTTCAGCAGCAAACTTTTAATTTTATCCTTGCATCATTAGATAAGGTTTGGTACAGAATAATCCCAGGAAAATGGAGAAAAAGTTTTTAATTCACTGCAATGTTAATTAATTAAATTGACAATCAAAAATTTTAATTTTTGTCTTCGCCTGTAATTTAATACTTACTGTCGAAAAACTATATTATTCTTCAAACTCTTGGCGAATATCGTCAGGAAAAACATATTACGATGGTATAAACGTAGTTAAAGCAACCATCGGGATATAAAGAGTTACAGTGGCGGTGACCCCGGGGGCAGGGGGCAGTACCCCCCTTTTTGAGGGAAAAATTTAATTTTTATTTCATTTTAACTGCTTAACCTTCTAGCGGGCGTGCTTACGCAAATTTTACGACATATCGTGCATCGTATTACATATATATATCGTTATTTTAAAAAAATAAATGCAACTTTTATTTATGTTATCTGTATTTATTAGCCTAATAGTAAACAAAGATTTTATAAGTAAAATTGCTCTTAAATATATAAAATAACGATATAAATATGTAATAAAGTATCTCTTGTAAACGAGCGCCCGCTGGAAGGTTAAAACAAGAAATTACAAAAAAAAATTAATAATGTTCGAAAAAGCTAGCTAATTAATTTTGCAACTAAATTTTTAAATTTTGTTGTCTTCTTTCTATACTGCAATTTTCTTTAGAAAATTTTAAATTTTTGATCCCCTGGCTTTTGCCCCCCCAATCACCACTCATTGAAGGGTTTAAATTATGAACTCCATCGGAAAGGTAGTAAACTTTTACAAAAACCATTGAAAGGAAATACAATTTAAATGGATACGAAATATTGTGTACTAAATGCTCCGTGTGTATAAAAATGAGAGTCACTGAGCTGGATTGAAAAAATATGTCAATCCCTTATTCACAAAAATCGCCCATAAGCTAACATGCCGGGTTCCTCATTCTAGTATACGTCTGGGAAGTCAATACATCTTGACCATTCAAAACCGTTGAAGCAATTTAATTAATAGCCAATTAATGCTGTAGAAATTTAAATCAAAATCTTTATTCAACAGTCCCATCTTAGCTGCCCATTAAAGCCTCTGCCGTAAACAAGCTAACCCATAATTAAAATTCGGTTACCAAGTGAGCATCAATGCTGTTTAGATAACGATACACGTCTGGCCAATGCATCATCATAAGCCAGTTTACAAATAACATCTGGTTTCGTCCATGTTCTAAGTAGTCATTGTTCAATAATGCATCCAATCATAAAAACAAAAAAATTATCATTTCTTGAATTTTTAAAAAAATTAAGTTTTAAGTAAGTGAAGTTATTAAAATTATTATTTTAAACTTATTAAAATTTTATCAATAAATATTATTTTATTTACTAAAATTTCATATTGCTTATTTTTTATTATGTATTATTTATTAAAAAATGTATCGGGGTTATCCAAAGAGGCCCCGCATTTAGTGGCAATTGGGGTTGCGGGGCTCCAAAATGGCATTTCGGCTCCGCAACTAGTAAGGTCAGTCCTGCCTTCACAAAAATCACCCATAATCTAACATGCCGGGTTCCTCATTCTAGTAAACGTCTGGGAAGTCAATACATCTTGACCATTCAAAACCGTTGAAGCAATTTAATTAATAGCCAATTAATGCTGTAGAAATTTAAATCAAAATCTTTATTCAACAGTCCCATCTTAGCTGCCCATTAAAGCCTCTGCCGTAAACAAGCTAACCCATAATTAAAATTCGGTTACCAAGTGAGCATCAATGCTGTTTAGATAACGATACACGTCTGGCCAATGCATCATCATAAGCCAGTTTACAAATAACATCTGGCTTTGTGGAAGGGGGCAGTCATAGATTTAGGGGGGGGGGTCGAGGTTCGTGATAGCTACTCGGTGAGAACACGTCGGAAATGCAAATATCCCGGCACCTTTTGATGTATCTGTTTGTTTTCTGGTTTCGTCCATGTTCTAAGTAGTCATTAGGATCCGTAATTACAACTAATGCTATGTAGTAAGTTTTGAGGATTTATAGCTGATGCCAACTGAAGGGTTTTGTATTGACATGTTCGTTCTTTTTAGACTTTCTTTTTCTTTCAGTGTCGTGCATGGTAATTTCCTTTAATATCACTGAGGTATCTTTTTTTTAATGGGTTATTTTAAAGACGATGGGTTAATATCTTTTAAGGAACTAATGGTTTATTTGTAGTTATTAGGTGATGAGTGTATCTATGTGAGAAATATGTTGCAGCAATGAGTAATGCGAAGTATTAAATATAATTTTCTGGACCGGCATATGAAGAATTACAATGTTCTATATGGAGCACTTTAGAAATAACCAAGTTAATTAACTTGGCAGTTATGTTAGCAAAATAATACAATGTTGTTTATAGGAGAGTACAGAACTTAATCATTAGCAAAGATTTGTTACTCTTCATTCGTTTCTAATTTTAATAACGTGAATTTCGTTTTTGCGAACGTTGCGAATAAGGAATTCATTCTCTATTTTGAGCATATTAATTTCACAATAATTAAAAAAAACCTTTATTAGTTTACCAAAATTAATTTTTTATTTTAATTATTTCTACATTTTAATCTTCAAATAATAATTCATCATCTCTACTAATAATAAATATATGTGTTCTTGTGTGTGTGTATTGGAGGTTTCCAGTGTTGACCACTGGACCTAAAGTTACGAAACGTGGCGCAACTATAACTTGGATTGTGGTAATGTGTAGCGCGGAGTGATTTTTTTCAACATCTTAATTTTAATTAATTAAAAATTAAAACACAAAATTTTGACGTCTTATTACAAAATCAGTACATTACCATACAATTACAAAAAATCCATAATACATGTCATTACAATTACAAAAAAATCGTTTTTTACATTACCATACAATGCATAAAAGATAACTTTTCAATTATATCAATTTAGATGTCAATTAATTCAATCAATAATTTTTAAAAATATTTTAAGCATAATTTGAAGCAATACTTTCCATTGTTGAAATAAAATCATATCCTTTTCATTGTTAATGCAATTATTTAATTGCATGATTATCTCCCATGGTTTAAAACTAAGGAATAATAATTCTGCTTACTTTTTCATATTATTTGCTAACATCATAATGAATTTTACTTCCTTTATTTCTTTCAACAGTTTTTTTTTGTGGAATCTGTATATAAAGCCTTCTAAGATTATTAATTATATTCCATAAAATGAATGTTTACGGTTATATTTGTTAATTTTTTTATCAGCATGTTTTATTTCAGCTAACATGCTGCTAGATGTAAGATGTGCTGCATCATTTTAAAGGAGGAATAAGAAAATGATGTTGGCGCAGAAAACTTGAATAAGATCATAGATGACACAGACGGTTATATTATGTGATTTGGCACCATTTGGGGCATTCGCAATGAGCAGAACAAGCACAAACCTACTATAATAAACCGTCTTAAATGTATAACACTGTTTGAACTTTAAAATTACGTTGTTGAGGGAACCATGAATATCAGAGTATACAAAAGTGATTCAATTGAAACTAAACTCAGTCACTATTGCTGGCGAACAAGCTGGTCGCACAAAACGGCTAGTTATAAATATTATTGAATCTTGGAATTAATTTTTTTCACAAATTCACTACCAGGCAGCGAAACAGCTAGGAAATAAAAATTTAATTAAATTAATCGATTAACTAAAGATTAAGTTCTGAAATTATTAAAACAGAGCTCTCACGTCGAGAATATACTAAAAGAAATTTGAAAAATCTAGAACATCAAAAAGTGAGGAAAAATCGATTGTAACGTTCCATATTTACGAATATAAAGCAAGTCAAGTTAAATCACAGTGCGTTCAAAAATAAAATAATTTGATATGAAAATATTACTAAGCATGAAAATAAAGGTAAAAAAAGTAAAGAATTATTTACTACAAATGCTCATATTTCTTGTAATATTTAAAGCATTTAATTCAAATTTTAATACAATGCTTCTTTTACTAATTGTCAAGTACTATGTAAGTGTCGTACAGTTTGGTTGAAAACTCTGCATGTTATAAACAGAAAACATGCCGGAAAATTTGGAATTTTTTTAAAGAAACCTTTATATTTCCCCGATTATTATTGCTATTTTTGCGAAAGTGCATGTAAATATTATGTAGATCAATCAAAACCAGAGTTCCTTTCCAAATTTAGATTCAAAATTTAATTATATTAACAGGTTCTCGTTATATAGGTTTTATAAAATTTTTAACACGTTCTCTGATGAACTTGACATTTTTAATATGTCTCTAGGTGCTTTTAAGTCGAAATGTTTGCATCTTTTAAATACATGATATGTTTTATTTTGCCTTTCTACAACATTTTAGATTTTTATGCTATTTGATTTTCCGTGTTCTTATGTATTCGACCAGTTTTTGGCGCCGTGTTTGATTTATTTTTATCTTAAGTGTTGCATTTTTTTTTTAATCTCAAGTGTGTATTTTCGTTTTTAAACTTTTAAACTCCTGGTGTGTTTTTTTATTAGACTCGGTGTCTGCGTGTTTTGACTTTTTGGCCCTTGCTTTTTGGAAATAAACTTTGAATTTTTTTTTAATGACGACTTTTGGTGTCATAGTGTGTCTTAAAGTTTTGTGATTATGTGTTTTCGTTTTTAATTATATATACATTTGCATAAGTTTTATGATTTTATGTATTCTCCGTGGTCTACTTTTTGCTTTCTAAGGCATATTTTTTTTATTTACTCTTTTTGACTTTTGTTCTTTGTGTGTTTGTCAAATGGAGTTTTCTCTGTAGTGTGCTTTTCTTTAAATAAATAAAACCATTGATGAAAGTTTCAAACAATTATCAATTTTCTGTGAAACGGGGTGGACTAAAATACCTTTTCATCTTCTTCACATTCTGGTCGGCCCCCTAAACGCCCTCGTGACCAAATCTACTTTAAAATGTAAGTTAAGACAATTGTATATCCCGTGAATCGCTGCAGCTGATTGCGAACCATTGTATCTAAATTAAGTTTTATTTATTCGCATATTAAAAATCGTCCTTAACATTTGGTCACCAGTGTATATCTCTGGGTGTGTAACAGCACTCCACAGAGCAGACCGTTAAACCTAGAGATACGAAATTTGGCATAAACATACTTTAAAGGGAAGGAATGTGCACCTCGGAATGATTATTTTAATTGTAATTAAAATTTTAATTGATTAAAAATTAGAGAAATTTTGATCTTTCTCTTTGATAATTTCCGCAAATATTAACGCACCAAAAATAATTTTTACGTCATTTAAAAATTCAAATAAGAAAATTCTTTTTAATGATATTAAGGTAATTTTTCTCTAATTTTAACAAATTTTAAAAAATAACTTTTCATGTGATTTGAAACAATACTTTTCATTGTTGCAATGAAATTAAACTTAATTTCATTTTCGCATCAGTTCATTTCGTGATATTATATGGTTAACAAAATTTGTCTTCTATGATACAAAAAGGCTACATGCTTGATCTTGCACAACTCTTTGATCCCTTTGCGCCATCTTTGGCGGATGATTTTGGTGTCGTTAGCATCTTTAGACCCTTATGAACGCCATAAAATAATAAAATAAAAATTGAATTTCATGCAAATAAATCAGAAATAGTTAAAGAATTGGCAAATGCTTAAATTAAATTTCTAATGTAAGAACTAGAAATATATTACCAAAGAAAATGCAAAGAGAAAAAATCAAACAAAAGAATTAATCTTAATATTACAAGCAGTACCTAAACAATTCGAAAAGAATTCAAATTTGAATCGGCGAGGGTCACTTTACGTTTATGACATTACATCAGTAGGCTCTTTTATTTTTAACTGTTTTCCCTTCTGATGGCATTAAAGATTAACCAACTATCCACCAAATTCAACAATATGCCATCACAAATAATCGCCTCGTCCATCCTGAGCTGAGCAAATTTGAATTGATCAGAGATTGAGCTTCACGTCGAAACCATTTCCTCTCCACACGCAGAACTCGCCCCTCATCAGAACGATCTCCCTTATTACTCTTCGCATGGGCCAGGTGTTAAACTATCGAACCTTCGGGGTCAAACTGATGAGCCATCCATCCCTCTTGCTTGGGAAACTTCGCAAGCAAAAAAAAGAAGAAAAAGAATATTCGAACAAATAAGCGACGGCAGTGAAATGAAAATTCGGCTTTGTTTGAGCTCCGAGGGGTGTTATTTTCCTCACCTCTGCAGCAAATATTAGCCCCAAATGGTGTCAGTCGACAGGAAACGAAAATAATTACACTCGTGGGGCCCCCCAACAAACAAGTCATTTGCGAAGGAAGCTGTGTCTTTGTTTTGAGGAGTGATAATTTCCCCGTTGTTATAGTTTCTCAAGATGGATTTGTCTTTGTTGTTGATAGATTTCGCCTGTGACGTCTTCAGTGTGAAGACGTGCGCTCTTCCTTTGTGGACGGCAGATGGCCCATAAAATCTTGTCAAATGATCATTTCTCTTTAATACCTCATTATGTTGGTTATAAGACTGTGTTTATATCTACTTTATTTGATGGATATGAAAATCGAAGGTCTAAAGGTGATTCGACATTTGCTGGATGTGACGTGCCAGACCTAAATAGGAGTGAATTCTCACTGTTTGCCTTAATTTATTTCCTCGAAGGGCGGTTACTTCTTCCTATTAGTTTATTTTTTATTTATTTATTTAAATTAGCAGAAAGTGATGATAGAAAATAGTTTTTGCATCGGAAAGCACTATAGAGCTATCAGAATTTGCACACCGATTTGTGTTATGAACTTTAAAATTATCTTAATAGTTTATTTTCGGTTTTGTTAATTAAATGTACAGAAAATGCTGGTGGGAAAAAATTCGCACCAGAAAGCACTACAGAGATATCAAGATTTGCACACCGATTTGTGTTCTGAATTTTAAAGTGATCTTAATAGTTTATTTTCGGCTTTGTTATTTAAATGCACAGAAAATGCTGATGGAAAAGAATTTTCGCATCGGAGAGCACTGCAGAGTTATCCAGATTTGCACACCGATTTGCGTTATGAATTTTAAAGTGATCTTAATAGTTTATTTTCGGTTTTGTTATTTAAATGTACAGAAAATGCTGATGGAAAAGAATTTTCGTATCGAAAAGCATTGCAGAGTTATCGCGATTTGCGCACCAATTTGCGTTATGAATTTTAAAGTGATCTTAACACTTTATTTTCGGTTTTGTTATTTAAATGTACAGAAATGCTGACGGAAAAGAATTTTCGCATCGAAAAGCATTGAAGAGATATCAAGATTTGTACACCGATTTGCGTTATGAATTTTAAAGTGATCTTAATAGTTTATTTTTGATTTTGTTAATTAAATGTACGGAAAATGCTGGTGGGAAAAAATTTCGCACCAGAAAGAACTGCAAACTTATCTGGATTTAGACATCGATTTGTGTTATGAATTTTTGAAGAAATCCTCTTGTTTATTTTCGGTTTTGTTCTTTATGTTAGCTTGTAGGAGAATTTTTCCATCGGGAAAAAACTGCAGACATATAAGAATTTTTACACGGATAAGTTATGATTTTTATCGTTTTACATTCTACATTTACAAATAGGAACCTTTTGTTTTTCATTACCAAAATCAATACTTGCGGTGCAAGACTCTTTGCATTTTTAAATCTTAATTCTTTTTCCAGATACATTTAAAAAGAGATGACGCCCTTTATTGATATTGACAAGTATGGAACCACTAAGTTCAAACTAAGCAAATTTATTAACAAAACACTTACATGAAGCTTGTATAAAAATGAAGAATTAACGCACTTATATTTCTACATGACGCAGAAATTTCTAAAAAAGGTGAATTTTTCACACTCTAGCCAATGAAGTAGGGCATAATTGCGAATACTGTTTACAATACACTAGCATACAAAGTTCGAATGGTATTCGAGAAAATGCAATCTAAATAATGTAGTTAATTTATAAGTGTTCATGGTATTCAGGATATTCAATTTTACTAAAATTCAATGTTACTGTTCGAAGATTCAAATTAAAATATCATTTTCTACAAGAATCCTTATCATCTAGCTTCTCTTAAAGAGAAATTGAAATTCACCTCACTGAAATGCCGATAGCTTTCTGAATTTTAATGGGATTTTAACTGGAATTTTTTTTTAAGTTGCTCTATGTATCCAGCTTTGAAGTTATGAAATTAAAATTCCGCTGCGTCTCGTACATGTGCAGTAAAAAATTACTTAGTACAAACACTGATATTTCCTGTAATATTCAACGTATTTACTTCAAAGTTTAATACGATACTTCTGCAACATATTGTCAAGTGTTCTGCAAGTTTCGAATAATTTGAATGAAAACTCTGTATGTTATAAGCAAAACACATTCGGAAAAATTTGGGATTTTTTAAAGAAACATTTATATCTTCCCGAATATTTGTGCTATACTTACGAAAATGCATGTAAATATTATACACATTAAACCATAACCATTGATAAAAGTTACATCTCGTTATCAGCTTTCTGTGAAACAGGATGGGTGAAACTCCCTTTTCGCCTTCATCCCTTTCTGGTGGTCCTCCTAATTGCCCTCGTGACCGAATCTTCACTGTAATATGTATATGATACTCTATTGAATGTCACACGATTCTCCAGAACTGATTTCGAAACACAGTTTTCGTAGTAACTGCAATTTCTCGCATTTTACGAAATGTTCCTTAACTTTTGTATGCCAGTATAGCTTATAGAAAACTAATTAAGAAACAGAAATTTTTTGTCCACGGGAATTTAAACTCATAATATCAGTATTGGTAGGCAAAATTTGATAAGTTTACCTTTAAACTTGGCAATATTATAAACTAGAAAAAAAGTATAAGCTAATATATCCTAGAAATCAGGTTTATCCACCACAGCCGAAGGACGTCAAAATGAAACTCCAATTTGAAACTTAGAACTGATATTAACTATAAGCAAATCATGTTTTCGTACGCAACGATGGAGAATGTATTTGTAATATAATCAAACCAATTAATAAACCACAATTAAAAAGAAAACTTTAAGTTATGTTTAATATCAATAATCTAGTTAACAAAATATTCTAAACATCTCTCATTATCATTCTTTTACGGTTTTAATGTTGAAGAAGAAGCATTTGTTTACTTTAAATGAGAAAATTCAATTTTTAAAATGCATTCCTGTAGAAGTTCAGTAATTGATATTAATAAATTTGTTCGAATCTTAAAATATAGCATTCAAAAATACCACGAAATAATTTTTTCCTTTCCTGACACACCATTAGACCACTATGGAGAGACGCAAGTCTACGTCAGAAACGTTTTTGTGACTAGAGTCAAAGGCTTAAAGCTTTTATGTTCGTCAATAAAACTCTTCAAATAAATATTTCTATGGCCTTTATTCATCCAAACAGTCATATTTCTCATTTCAAAAGTCTTTCGCGCATTTTACAGCTGTTTCATCTTGTTTAAAACCATTACAGGCAATATTACTTTCTCCAAAAATTAGCACATTTTCAGCATAGTGGAGACAAAAGTATATGCTTTTACCTGTTTACAAAACCTCATTACTACCATGTCTTCAGGCTTCTATGCACACACTTTTCCTTTATGACGTAATTATTGTATAGTATTAAGCATCATGACAGCTGTTTTGATGCTAACTAATGGACAGTCTGCACTTGTTCTTGCAGGAGTGGTTGTCGCAGCAGGGAACTGAAGTTTTGCTTTTACCCAGTAGACTTTTCACTTTAGTTTTCCAAGTCTAATTTAAATCTTTAACAATGCGTGAAGTAATGTTGTCTGTTAAACCATGTCATGTAATTTAAAAAGTTGCCACTTTTGTCACATAACAAGGACTTTGGGTTGCGCCTGTGAATTATGTTTTAATGAATTTGTGTGTAGATGGTTTTTAAAGGGTTCATAAATTTTGAACTTTTTTCACAGTTTTGATGTTCCGTCAATTTTTAGTTGGTAATGATGAATATTTACTATTCTTTTCACATCGGAGGGTTACTTTTCTTTCAGGGAAGCTTATTAAATTTTTCCACTTCAGTTGTGGAACGTCACTCGCGTGTTTATAACAAATAAATCATTACAAATGTCTTGATTTTAACATAGGACTACGTTCCTCCTATTGGGGTCTCAGGAAGGAATTTCATTCACACGCCAAAACGCCGCAAAAATTGTATGGGAGATCCTCTATATCTCGGTAACTGCATATGTTAAAAACATAACTAATGTCTTATTTTAGAGATAAAGGGTAACAACAGAAGTTACAAAAATAATTGAAAATCTGAAACGTAGTTCAGCAACTACTGAGTCGTAAAGTTGGGCAAAAATACGTATGAATTGGTGATGCGATCCTCTATATCTCGGTAGCTACATATGTTAGAAACATACCTAATGTCTTATTTTAGAGATAAAGGGTAGAAACTTCGAGAAACAAAAAAGTCGCGCGAGTAAAGTAGTCCTACGCCTTTAACATCAGCGGCTGTTTGAAAAAGACAGCTTCTCGTCATTTTTTTCCCTTTCAGTTTTCTTTAGAAACCCTATTTCACAAGACGCACTCTTTAAAATAAAGTAATGGTTTGCTCTCTTTTTATTTTAAAGCTTGCCTTTTCTGCAAATACTAACAGCTATGTGAGTAAAAATTTATAATGGAACGATTTTTAAATCTTTGAAAGCCTTTTAAGTTGAGGATGTTGTAAACCACCAGCGACATCGAATAGGAATTCTTAGCATATTATATACCAAGCCTATTTTGAAGAAAACGAACGATCACGAGTTATATCGTAGTTTCTAATCAATGTGTTACATTATGGTCAATTGACCACCATGGTTCTGCAGAAGTCTGACGTTCAATTCGAAATTTTCACGTAAATTCTATTACACAAGAACCATTCGAAAGCCATTTTATCTTCCTTTAACCCTGTGTATACGATCACTTTTTATAAATTTAATTCAATATTTCTTTTTCTCTTGCAAAGTTACTATAATACATCACTGACAACATGAGTTAACCCCACAACAAACTGCTTGATAGCACTTGCCTGATATTATGCCGGAACAACCCAAGAGGTGCGACGACCCCTTTATTAGTTTCATCGAGAAACGAGATCGACGTGACCACGCTGTTCTTTTTCAAAACATTTGTTTCATAATGCAGCAGAATCCAAACTCATCGTTTATTGTACATTTTTGTTTATTTCTATGAATGCATCGTGCGCCCCAAGATGGGTGTTGTTTGTACTTTATTTATTTATTATATTCCATTCCATAGTCCAGAGTCTTTGATGTGGTAGAGTCTTTGATGTGGTAGAGTCTTTGATGTAGTAGAGTCTTTGATGTAGTAGAGTCTTTGATGTAGTAGAGTCTTTGATGTAGTAGAGTCTTTGATGTGGTAGAGTTTTTGATGTTGTAGTGTTTTTTGTTGTTGGGGTTTTGTTGGGGTAGAGTCTTTTTTTGCCCCCCCCCCCCCGGGAACGAGAAACATGAGTGAGCACGAATTAGGGCTGCGGGTATCAACTTCAATCAACCTCACTATATATTTAAAAAAGGGACGTTACATATTTAAATAGAAGTTATTGCATTAGTATTTAATTATATTTCGATGAAATTATAATATTGCATTGTATTATTATTCTTGCACAGTTATTTGAGTCGAAATATTTCTTTCCGCCAACTAGTCACAAGTTTTACACCCTTTGCGTAAGCTGAGTGGAAAATAAAAAGAAACGCATCTTTTGTGGGTGGTTCATATAGGTCAGAACTAGATTTTGCGTTAAAAAGTCAACGCACAAATAAACCAAGCGCATCGATATTTACACATCAAAGACAAATATATTCTTACTAAAATCGTTCAGTGGGTGTACGATGAAAGCAGTCGGACAAGCTGGCTAACGGGAAATGACGCTTTAATCCACGAATGTTCTAGAAAACACGAAGCACAGGTAGCAATGAAAACAGCACTTGTACAAATTAGCAACGCAAGCAGAGGCAAATCGCTGTTGATAACAGAAACAGCTCTATCAATAGCGCCCGCGACTAACAGCTCACCAACTCGCACTGCGACCGGAGCTCTAAAGAGCTTAACTCGTTTGAGCACCTCGGATTTATAAAACTTTACAACAAGGCGTGACATCACATGGAATACTCCCGAATAATCTCCATATCTCGGTTGTCAATAGAGATTGGGACATAATTCGTGCCTTTTCTAAAGTTATCAAATTGTCGCCAAATGATCGCCAAGGACAGGCTTGGCCTGTAGTAAGAACATCTGCAAATCTCTCTTTCCTACCATTAGAATAACATGGCAGGGAAACAGTATTACAGATTCGCAACAATATTCAACTTTTTCAACATGGAATTAGAATATCCTGGTTGAGCTATATGCAACTGGAGTTAAAATATTAAAAAATATTAGATGGAAATGAAGGAAAGATTTTAGTCAGTAAAATAGGAACAAAATTGATACAGATTCTTTTTTGCCATTTTCGTTGATCACTGAATTCTCAAAGTGAAAAAGTAAGCCAATTAGAATAAAAACGATAATATAATCTTTTAAAATAATTTCAGGGGATGACTGCAGCTCTACTGAACGAGCCGTCACTGACTACAAATCAAGAAGAAATCGTGGTAGGCGATATTAAGAACGTAGGCGATATTTTGGCCCCCTACCTTATTTACCAGTAGAGAATGAAGTGATATCTCCGGGACGTATATGCCCATTAGGGCCGTGACGGTTAATAAAGCATCGATGAGAAATTATCATTACGAAGGTACAGAACAGAACACCACTTCTTGCCCCTGCGTAACGAAGGAACAGAACTCATAATACCTGCTATAAATAAAGTACCAATAACAGAAGTTCTTAACAACGTGTACAATAGAACTGTGAAAAACGACGGACTCACATGATGTATGACTTATGCAAGTGACAGCTCTAGTGTAATGAAAGAGCAAAGATGAAATTAAGAGTATTAGACATTTTTCAAGCTTTACTTTTATAAATTGCAAGCACCGACAAACACAAAAATTGATATAAATGCTTAAAATGCTATACAATGTACAGCAACAGATATGAAAAGCTTGAATCTCCCATGCTATTCTCTTACGTAATACGAAAATTTTGTTCCCATAAATAAAGCTCGGCAGACTGTCGAGACTTTGAAGATACAGAGATGAAAAGATAGCTGATGTCAAGCACTTTTTCAGCAAACTATAGGAGTTTCATCCTTGAGTCGAACGTTTAAAATGGAATAGCTAAAATATATGGAACGAAATCATGTTGATTCTTCTTAGGATTGGACTTACTCGATATACACATAAATACTTAATTTGAGCAAAACCAATTTTTTAAACCTATAAACTGTTGTGATATTCGTAACGAATACAAAAATATATTTGTAGAATTTTAAAAATATTTAAAGAAGGAAATTAATTAGATTAAAAAAAATCGTTTGGTCATAAAAGAAATTAATTTAAAAATATCGTTTGGCTGAAAAAGAAATTAATTAAAAATATGGTTTGGCTGAAAAAGAAATTAATTAAAAATATCGTTTGGCATTAATTCTTTTTTAAAGGTAATAAAAATAGTTTGGCAACGATATTGTTTTTTGCTAACGTTGCCTAGAAACGGAAAGGAATTGTGATTATGAGATTGAACTTGGAATTCGATGTAAGTCAGTGATTGTAACGCTTGTGATGGAAGTGTATGTATTTGTTTTTCATGTTTGTGCTGTGGTAGACGTCCAATAAATATATTATTTTTGATAAAGAAGGCTCCACGATTCTTCATACTATGCTGCAATACATCTCACTGTACTTTAACAATAAAACACATCTTAATAGAATGTCCCAGATTTTAATCTATACATAACCGATTTATCCGCAGCAATATCACTTTAAGAAACCTGTTGAGAGACATCCGCTGAGGAAACATTTTTATATTTCGCTGGTAATGGAATAGATAAATTCATCTGAAGCATCAGATCAGTTTTTTATTAATCAAGTTGCATTAAATATATGATGGAATGAACGAAGCACTTCGCTCAGTATGGCCAAATACAGCTTTTGCGCCATATAACATAATCAACCAGCTTTATATAATGTCAAGTGTTCCAAGATGAGAACCACAGATATGAATCTTTTAATCCATTTATGGCAAATTTTTTCTGAATATTTGGTATTTTATTATTCAACTGCATCCGAATATTAATAAAAGCATGTGTTTTCTATTATACCATTAGATGTTTTCAGAAATTTTTGCATTTTGTCTGATTCACAAACGGATATCATTTCAGAATTTTGATATGTATCTTAACTTCAATTACAGTTTGCTTTTTGATTTCATTATGGTGCTTTAGAACCGATAAACTGGCTTTGTTTAAAGTTTAATAGCTTCCCATTTGCGCAAGAAGAGCTACGCACTTTGAATTCCATATTCCATGATATTCCTTCCATATTTATTTTCTTTCTTTTATCGTTCTCTATTGTTTTGACGTGAAAACGTCTTTCCGCTCGTTACAGTGATAGCCGGTCGAACTTTCTTGTGTGACAAAATACTGTCAGATTTGAATCGCTAATAACTACGAGACTAATAATGCGAAAAGAATGGTTGACCCACAACGGATAGATAATATCTGTAAGAGTTTGTCGCATAGTATTTGTTTTGCCTATGATATCATCGAACCAGTGTAGGTGTATGCGTGTGATTGTTATGAATTAGCTTTATGTAAGGTTATAAATAAGTGTGGCGTGGTAACGCCTTTAGCTAGGAGGTTGATTCTGGTGTCATTTTAAAGAGCTTGAGGAGCATTACTAGGACCCAAAGTGAGATATTAAAAATATTTATCAGAATATAAGTAAAAATCGGTATTAAATTGAAAATTTCAAACTCCCCATGTTTTTTTTATTACACTACTGCAGAGTTTTCTTACGAATTGTACGAAACTTACAGAATACTTGAAAATGCGTAAAAGAAACATACAAAAATTTGAATATTACGGGAAATGAGCATTTGTAGTAAATAATGTTTTACTGCGCATACGCGAAATGTAATACTATATACTGTCAACAGATGGCGCCATCAAAAGCTACTCTAAATGAAACATAAGAAAAACGCAGTTCGGGTCCGCGCTGTAGATTTTTCATGAAAACGTCGGGTTAAAATCATAAAGCAATTATTTCGTATTAATATGCAATTTAATTATCAATCTCTTTACTACAATATTTACACAGAGCAGTAAAATGGTTACAGAATAGATAAATCACAAGTTTATCGCATGTTGCAAGGGTCTGTGGTAGCTTGTTATATATCCATTCTGTAACCAATATACTACTCTGTAAATATTGTATTAAAGAGATTGATAATTAAATTTCATATTAATGCGAAGCACTTGTTTTATGATTTCATCCGGACGTTTTCACGAGAAATTTACGTCTCGGACCAGAACTGCGCCTTTCTTTATTTTTTTCGTTTTTTTGTTTTTATTTCATAATGATGTGGCTTCCTTCTCTATTTAATTCTGATTCTACTTTTGGCTTGAGCTCAGAAATGGAATTATTTTCTAATTTGGGAGTGTAAAATTCATTTGGTATTTTTCTCTCTGTCTATTGTTTTCTTTTTTTTCATAATAGTTAATAAACGCTAAATTTATGTGACAAACCCAGGGAAAAGATTTTGAATAGCGTTTTCCATACAAACTCTGAAATATGCACGTTGTTAGTTCCAAAGAAACGAACTCACACTCTATACTTCATACAATTATCTATGAGTGAGAAATGACCGTTATCTTGTGAGAAATGACCTTTAAAATGATGTAAAAACATTTTGATTTCATAAAACAAACTATAATTATGGAAATGAACGAAAAGGAAATTTAATAAATTGTTTATAATGTCAGCCTACATTTTTTTAGGTACCTACAGATTCAGTTACAGGTATTTCTTGCATTAGAAACTTAGAATAAACACTTATTAGCTGAAAAAGAAGCCTACGAGTTGTTATACATTGATGACGAATTTTACGAAATAAAACCAGATTTGTTATTATTGGCCAAATTCATCGCCTCTCTCATGAAAATTTCTTTATTTGGTTTCTAAACAAAATTTTTAACTTTGAAATTTCCAGTAAACGCAAGTTTTTGCTAAAAAACCATATTTAAGGAAGCGCAAAGTCTACGGAAGGTCTCTTATTTTTATGTCATGCATTAATGTGGATTTTACGAAATAAAACCAGATTTGTTATCATTGGCCAAATCCATCGCCTCTCGCTTTGAAAATATTCTTTATTTGGTTTCTAAACAAAATTTTTAACTTTGGAATTTCTAGATAAACGCAAGTATTTGCTAAAAAACCATATTTAAGGAAGCGCAATGTCTGCGAAAGGTCTCTTATTTTTATCATCACTTTGTACTTATACACCACTCGACGAGTATGTATTTGCAATGTGTAGTAAAACAAATGCAGCGACAGAAATGCATCCGTTGCAAGCAATTATTTTGAAGACCATCTTTCACAGTCAGCAAATGCAGGCAGCATTGCCAACAGAAGAGAACAAAGACACAGAAGGGAAGGGAAAGAAACAAAAAATCAATTTTCGACTTGTTTGATGCGTGGATGTCATTTTGGACAAACGCATGTCGTTGCAAGCTCTGTTCTCTTGTCAGTACGATGTAAAAACCCTGTTATTACACGAGACGGATGGCCCCACCGGAGACCCATTCACTGTGAAACGCTTATCTCCAGATTTAATTACCGAAATCTAAAGTCTATAACTGTCCAATGACTGTTGCAAAGTACACCGGCGGAGACATCCTGTGGAAACCCTAGATTTTTCACGCTCGGCGACTATTAGCTTTATTTTCTTGCCTACCTCTTGCCTTCTTTTTGTATATTTTTGGCGATTTTTTTTTATCTACCAGCGTCTCGGTATATATTCTTGCGGTCGTGATTTGAATTTTCAACCCGTTGAGTCCCTTGAAAGTAACTTTTTCGTTTTATATTTTGCTTTTCTGTTTTCCTAAAGTGTCCATTGTTGCAACTGAACCGCGACCAAAAACTTTATAATCCCTAAGATAAACTTTTTTTTATCTCCTAAAAAAACTTAAAATAAATTTCGAATGAAAAACGCTTTCAGTTTATTTTGGCGTTGATGTTTAATCTTTCTGATGAGTACAGAGTTGCACTGGGCAACTTGAAACCTAGAGCGGATGTTTACAATTCCCCCCTCCCGCCTACCACCTCCCAACGCTTAATATGTCTTTGTTATTGAAAAGTTGACAATTTAAACTTTCAGCCACCCACAACCATAACACGTGCTCAGAACAAACATTCAACGTTCAGTCAGAGTACGGATGCGTCATTAGCTCAGGTACATTTTTTTGTGCGGCATCGCTGAATTCGTCTATGCAAATATAAATATCGACGGAGAATTGTATTTGATTTGACACTTCATTAATTTTGTTCCATTTGTTTCGATCAACACGCTAGCTGTCTCTGTTACACACGCGTGATTCACATTTACTATTATTAGATGACCTCATCTTTACTGTAGTTAACCCTCTGACTATTTATCCTGCGTTTTCTGTGAGTTGGAAGTAAGTCTAGTTTCTTCTGCATCCTCTACTTTTTTACTTAGTATTTTTAAAACGTTGAATAATATTATACTAATAAAGCCTTGCGTGTAAATAACAATGTGCTTGGTTGAACAATATTTTAACATGTTTTCAAACACTGCATCTAAATAGTAATTTAAAAAATCAGCAGTCATATGGTTTAGAGATAGTAGAGAAGGAGTAATCCAATTAGATAGAAGAACCAAATCGCAGATGGAAGTCATAGCAGCCAACGTATTAATTCGGTATCGAAAAGTTTCAGAATTAGAACTTTTAATTACAGCTCCTTCAAAAAATAAATTTCTGACCTTATTTTTAAATAGTATAAATTTTTTTAACCTTTATAAAAGTATTTATTATCTTGCTTCAATAATTTTTACAATTTTTTTACGATTAAGACAAGGTGTACACAAATTAAGTGACTCATTTCAAAAATTAATAATAATGAAACTAAAAATGTTGGAACTACGTTTTTTTTTTAATAATAGCGCATCTCAAAAAGATTTTTTTCAGATAGGTAACGCGACGTTACGCAGTTCTAAATTTGTTACAGCGAGAAAATTCCTCACGCAATGGCTACCGATCAGCAGAAGCCGATGCGTGTTTTCTGGATTTTTTTTTTTTTTTTAGTTTTTCTTGAATATCACGAAAACTCTTCAGTTTTCACACTACATGTGAATTAACAAATTAACGATCGTAAAATTCCCTACAAATATATCTTTTATTTTTCTTCTCGTTTTAATATTTTCTCAGATAATGGCTCTAAACACATTTTTGATTTCCAGTAATTTACGACCCCCTAGACAACCGAAATGGCATGTTACCTATCTGAAAAAAAAACTTTTTGAGGTTTGCTCTCATTTTTTTTAAAAAATCCGTAGCTCCAACATTTTTAGTTTTTTTAAAATTAATTTTTGAAATGAGTCACTTCATTTGTGTACACCCGGTTATATTCTTTGATAAATATTCATTTTCGAAATCAACGACGAACAACGAAATAGAGTTATGTATTCAAACTCTACTGTGAGAACAATTGCTTTTTTTTCTTTTTCATCATTTCTACATTATTCGTCGTTTTTAAAAACTATCACCACCATAAAAATAAACTCGTAATTTGAATTAGTATTTGATTCAAATATATAAGTCCTTAAGCAGGCGTGATTGGGACCTCATCTCAACCGAATCCATGCGATGTCATAGACAGGGCCGGCCTTGGGAGAAGCGGGACCCAGTTGGAAGCAATTTTGGTCAACCCCGATTCCATTAACGACGTTTAATCAAAATATAGGCTATTACATCTAATATTTCTATATTATGAGGTCTTAATAACAGATTTATCTATTTAAATTAGGAATCTGAGAATTTTTTTGAGTATTACCCAAAGATCGATTTGAAACAAAAAAATCGAATAGTCTAGACTTTAAAAAAAGGACCACTTCAGTTTACATTTTTAATTTATTTACTAAATTATTTAAAATAATTCAGTAAATTATATTAAAACAATTTGTAAATAACTGATTGTTTGTTAATATGATGGAATAATTGATTCTCATATTGTGAGCAACAGTAAATAATTTTAAATATCGTGAAATCTTAGATGAAAGGCTGGCAATCAAAACCATCGAATTGAAATAGATATCTTTATAAATTATCTATATATTGCTCCAAATCAATAAATACTCCCGAATCGGTCAATTTTGACCTTCGGTCACAGAATAAAATTGATCTTTCAAAATAAACTGCACTCTTTCGCGGGGCCCCTTAAAAGCGGGGCCCAAATGGAAGCAATTGGTCCAATCGGCTAAAAGCTGGCCTGGCCATAGAAAGAGTATATGGTACTTGGTTGCAATATAAATTTTCCGACCTCAGTTGTCATCAATATGATTTTGAAACTGCAAATTGTGTCCGAGGTATGGTATTATTTTTTGGCACCGTTTATATGTTTCTCATTTATACGTCGTTTCATCACAGTACCGATTAATTCGTATTCATTCTAAAGTACTTCGTTCACAGGACCCAAACCTTCGGTTATACGTCGTTTTGCTCCGTTCTATAATGTGAAAATCTTCTCCATTTTAGAATGTGAACTGTGATAAAGATATCACGACTTCGAAATTATTAACAATTGATGAATTAATTGAAGGCAAATTGTCTGGTGGTAAATTAAGCAATGATTGAGATGTTATTTAACCTTCCATTTTACCCCTTAAGGATCGCATTTTCTTCTTGCTATGTAATAAGATGGCCCCCTCTTGTTTTGGAAAGTTCGGGCTAAGAGAAGCTTTGTTTTAGCTTAAAGGCTTGCTTCTTACAGAAAATTTCCCAAACATTCTTTTGAATCCATTTCGAAAAGTTCTTAGCCCTTGAAAAAGTGAACTTGAATGGATTCCTTGTTTTGTTTTCTGCTTTTCGTTACCTTCGAATTACTCTAGAATTGCTTTTATTTCCTTCATTTTTAACTTTTGGCTATATTTGTATGATTTTTATCAGTCTACTGTTCTTTGTTTTTTGTTTAGCTGCTGCAACTGCGCGCTTCGTAATTTTTTTAATTTTTTTAACTATATTTCTTTCTACTAAAAAATTCTTTTGTTATTTTACTTTAATTTTATTGTATTCTAATTAAAATATATTTTCTTGTTCTAGTTTTAAATTTTACCTTCTTTGTAAAAAAAACTTTTTTTAAAAATTTCTTTTAATTTGCTATCTTTATTAATTTGCTATATTTTTCTTGTTGATTGTTTACATGCTCCTGTTTTGGAAAGTGGCTGTCGTTTTCATTCATCGAAGAAGGCATAGAATACTTGAGATGCTTATGAATTCTACGTAATTTTTGTGTCAAATTATAAAACTAATTTATGATTAAATTTTAGTTGAACCTTCCAGTGGGCGCGCGTTTGCGAGAGATACTTGAATTGCGCATCCTATTACATATTTATATCGTTATTTTATATATTTAAGAGCAATTTTATTTATAATATCATTGTTTACTATTAGGCTAATGAATGCAGATTACATAAATAAAAGTTGCATTTATTTTTGCAAAATAACACGATATATATATGTGATGCACGATATGTCGTAAAATTTGCGTAAGCGCGCCCGCTGGAAGGTTAAAGGCCTAGAAATGCGATAATTCAATGCACGCCAATATTGCGGGGCGAACTCTTTCAAATTCATTACATGTTTCGTTTTGAAAATTACCAAATTTATTTCAAAAATGAGTATTATACTTGTACCTAATCATAAATATGTAAAGGGAAAAAAATTGGCACTTTTTATTTTCAAGAAATTTGTGGTTTCACGGTGAAAGTAATGAACGGTGGCTATTTTTCCTCCGAATAAGTTAACATCGAAATGCAATTTAAATTAAGTATTTAGTTTATAAGTACACGTGAATATTTAGGATACTCAGCCTTCATAAAATTCAATATTACTTTCGAAGATAATTTTTAAAAATATCAATTTGTGCACGAACACCCATTATTTTTTTTCTCTTCGAGAGCGAAAGCAATTTAGCTCTTGAAATGCCGATATCTTTGTGAATACTAACAATATGGAACTGGAAATTTTATATAAGTTGCCCTATATATCTGACTCTTAAGTTATGAAAGAAAAATTTCGCTACGTTTCGCCCATGCGCAGGGAAAAAATGCTCAATGTGTGGTTTCACTGCGAAACTAGTGAACGCTAAAGGGCTTAAGGGAATAAAGACCCAATGGATTTCATTGAAGAACGAATTTATTTCTTTTGTCAAAAGAAGATAGAAAGAGCATTCTATGCACTTCATTCGATTCATAGGGGTGTAAGACACACACACAGACAATAAGCACGTCACATGACAATTAAATATTTTTTTAATTAAACGCTAATTTGCATGCACATAAGTCGTATAAGATATGCATAATTTGTGCTCAAGTTATGAAATCACTTTTATGATAATTGTTTAATTTTAAAATTTAATTATTGATTTCCACACTATATAGTATTATGCCAGCACAGTCTTAAGAAAGTTTATAAAATTATTACTTTTAAATGAATTTGCATTAGTAGCATTAAATTTATAATAATCAAAGTTGTTTATTAAAATTTCGATTATACGTCTTTCCATATATATGAGTTTTATGTCGGTCCCTTAAAAGGCGTAGAAACGGAGCTTTACTTTATTTGCATTTAAAAAGCGGCATATAAGCACTAATGTTTTGTCTCCTTTGCGACCCTTAAGACTCGCCCATGGGGTATATATATATATATATATATATCCCCTCACTTATCTTCCCCTCCCTAAGCCACTGGATCAGTGCTTAAAATACGGAAAACTGCCGCGAAGAAAAAATATGATATAACTAGCCGCCTTCGGCGACCAGATGGTTCGCCCTTTTAAATTACTTTTGTGACAATGACATTTTGTCTCGCCCTCCTGCCGGTGGATGGCGCTGCAAAGACCTTTGACTTTCCAGAGAAGAAGAGAGACAGTGTGACTTGAGCTTTCGTGCGAGAAGGCTGGCTGTTTTTCCTCTCACGGAACGAACAAATCTCGCCATGCTTAGCGAGTTGTATATATGTAATGTAATCTTAGTTAACCCAGAATAATTCTATGTGGAAGATGTATGAAGAAATAAATTTCATTTAATTCAACTTTGACCAACGTTATTTTAACCGTCATTTTCACTTCCTGTGTGCTAGCCTGATAATGGCGGCTAAACTTTTTATTTTTGTATTTTATATTAATTATAGCATTACCCGTCGCAGTTTCAGCCGCGATAAATCAGGAAAGATGAGCAAAAAACTGAATATTTTATTGTATTTGACAGGCAGTAAAATATTTAAAGACGTAAATTTTAAAATGCCAGCGATACAATTCTGTATGATGCATCGCAGCTAACGAAACTTACAAACTGAGTTTCAAATAACTTTCACTCAATTCAGCTATCACTCATCGGTAGAATGATTAACACTGAATATGGTCGCGAAAGGCGAATATGCTGCACGTCCGTGTGAACCAGTGGGTACAAAAAGTGAGGCAGCAAAAAAATTGATAGACATCTAAAAGACCCGGGAGTATAGGAGGTAGACAATAAAATTTAAAAATTAGTTAGCTTTCCCGAACACTATTGCTTTTTTGTAATTCCTAGTTTCAAGCTGTAAGTTCTAGTTTCTAATATCAAATTTGATGAGTTATCAGTTGAGGAAATTCAAGTTTGGCGGCAGTACTGTACTCTTAAGTCTAACCAAAATTTTAATAAAAGATTACCTATAATGCAATATACAAAAATTTCAAAGCGTTTTATGTCTCTTAATTTTAAAATGGCAGGAAGGCATGAGATTAAATGCTTGAAGAAAGGACGAAAATAATTTCAGTGTACCTCACACACAATAGAAACAAACAAACATGAAATCAAATATCTGTTGCCCCGCTTCATAAAAATATTAGTTTGAAGCAGGTGCGATAAAATATTTCAGAAATGCAATGAATAATAAAGTGAAAATTCTGCTTTGGAGTTAATCTTCCAAGAAAACAATTTATACTATCACAAACCGTAACAATTGCAAAAGTGCGTGAATAAAAAAATTGCTGAAATAATGAGGTGGTTTGAATTTTATTTACAACAATAAAAATATCGTTACAATTCCTGTTTTAAAACATTTTGAAACATTAATTAAAATTGTACAAAATTTTGCATGGAAATAAGATCGGTGTCATTGAAAATCTAACTTTTTTATCTTTAAGATGATGTAAAAATGGTTTTTTGCAATAATAGGATCCGAACTTATTCCGGAAAAACGTTAAAATTTAAGGTAATTTTTAAATAATTTGAATTCCAATTTAAATTTCGAAAAATCCTTTGTTAGTGAGCCCCTACTCCCCAAGAAGCAACCGCCTGCCAAATTTCAAGTTTCTGATCCCGGTGGTTTGGGAGATTTCATGATGAGAGATTGAGTCATGGTATTTGCCTTTTAGATATAAAGATTTCAATAAATTCAGAATAATAAAGTGATACAAGTATATATATTTAAAAAATCTTTGAGGGTGGTTCTTATTATTTTTTCTTTGTCGTTTCAATGCACAATGAAAAAAGTTGAATGTAACATAAAACAAATCATTGCTTCTAGTTTATCGATTTGGTTGAAATTCTGAAAGATATCTGCGGTGTTATTGTTAAACACATTGGCCGAATTTCATCAGTGTAGCTCGTTGAGCGGAAAATGTAAACACAGTGCAAGATGACAGAAGCCAGCCAAGTGCAATGTATAATTTCATGCCATGTGCAGTTACGTATTTCACGTGGCTATGACGTCACATGAATTGGCGCCATCAAAGTTCTAAAATTTTGAATACTATTTGATCATAGGGATACATTAATGCAACATAACTGTGACCATAAGATTGAAAAGAATTGCGATTCAAGATCATTTTCATTATTTTAAAACATCATTAAGTTTTTTCTTGCTATTCATTGTTTCATGTCCCTAATTTAAGGTTTAGAAAAGACAATACTGCTGATATAAATTTTGCTAAATTTCATTATCTTGTTTACATTCACCAGACATTTTTATTTTTGTCATTAAATTTTTTATATTCCTACTTGAACGAAGACTTCGTGCTTGAATCACTTTTTATGGGAACCCACAGAAAAATGTCTCGTTTTACTGCTTTTTTTATATCAGAGAAATTTATTTAGTGAAGGTTTTCCTTGTTTAGATAGACAGTTTATTCCTTAGAATATCAAGCAGAAAAATATGCCAGATGGATTTATGAGTGATAATTGGGCTGATTTTTCTCAGTAAAGGTCATCTGCCTTCTATCTACTAATGTAAAAACCGTCTGCGGATAATTTTGCTGCCATTTTTTAATGTATTATTGGTTTTATTTAGTTCTTCTGTGATTATATGGATAGGGGTCTTGAAAATCAAATGAAATAAAATTTAAATGAGAACTTTTTTGGTGCTCTGCATTTAAAAGAATAATGCTGTAAAAATAAATTTGAAACAAATAAAAGAGCAAAGTTTTATTGTGTTCTTTACAATTAATTTCATGCTTTTTTTTCTGTCGGGAGAAATAATAAAATATAAGATAAGCCAATATTTACAGACAATTGCAATAAACAACGAATGACTCTTATACCAAGACTTGAAATAATAATGCTTAAAAGTGTTTTTAGAGATAGTGAATTCTTGTGATATGGATAACGTTCAAAAAATTTAAAGGTAAATCACTTACGTGACGGGTAAAATGCCATTTAGTTTTTACATCCCAAAATCATAAGTAGGTGAAATAAATTTATAATTTGTTCTAAAATAATAGAAACAAAAAAATGTAAACAAAAAATACATTTAGTAAAGCGTAAAAGAATGACTAAGAATTCTTGTTTAGTGGCTAAATTGATGTAAATGATGCCTTTGCACAAAATGCCCGAAAACACTGATAATAGAGATTATAGTAAAATATTTGCTAATAGCATTAGAAAAGCAGAATTATTTTTTTGATAAACCAGAAACTGGTATCGTCTTCGTCATCTGACCACGGTTCAAAATTATTAGATTCTTCACAAAATAGCCCTCCTGTTGCTTTAAAAGAGGTCGTTAACAAGACTAAGCGAAAATAAACCTTCCTTACACAAATTCCCCTCGTCTATTTTCTTGACGATTTCAATAAATAAAATGAGATACTCCTCTTGATTTACCTTAGGAGTCTGAAATGCTAAAAGCAATCACATAATTGTGTAGTGTGAACTTTGATTTCATTTTTCTTGATTTGAGCAATATGTTTATAAGCGGGCAAATGAAAAAAATAAAAGTAGTCAAAAATATTCAATAAAAGTAGTCAAAAATATTCA